>WYDF02271564.1:0-17996 GCA_009867245.2 Adranes taylori | reverse complement strand
CCAACCCTGAATCTCATGCAAGAGCAAATTATGTTACAAACAGAATAAAATATAAAAAGCAGTATAGTAGTTATAAAGAAATTACGATCCTGCTTTGGTTAAGTCAATTAAACCAGTAACAATTGTAGTAGAAACTTATGTAGGAAATGAAAAGTTGAGATGAATGGCTAATTAAATTTTCAACGCGAAAAATAGTTGTTAAGAAAATATTTACTGAAATTATAAGTGTACGTTAAGTTAAAATACAAGTCATAAGTATTATTAAATTAGGAAAATTTAAGTTATAGTTATAATCCTCGAAGACAGTTTGTTTTAACTGTTATATCTCAAAGGCTTTTCAATTTTATCTCCAGATGTTTTGCTAAGTATTAATTAAATATAAACATCTTATTACTCAAAAAGTTTTTACTGCCATGTTCAGTTAATTAGAAAACAGAATAATTCAATATTTCAATTGGAAGTTAAAAAAATATATATACCTATAACAATTTAGAATATTATTATTGAAAACAGTTGAATATAAATGTTGTTATTTTAAATTCTTTTATTAAGACAAATCAATGACTACTCGATATTTAAACTAATATGTGCATTAAAAACTGCATTTAAATATCAAATATCATATAATAACATGGACATTCAATGCTACATATGCACTTTATATAGAAAATTTTCAAAGTCTTTAACAGTCTAGGTGGTAACGCAGTTGTTAAACGCTGGCCTCGCAAGGCGGTGTAGCGATGCAATTTGCGAAGTAGAGGGTATTGATGAAGGCTCCACCAAATGCCAGAAATGAGCGAATCTACCCTTGCCTAGGTTTTTTAAGCAATTTGAATATCTTAAACACGTCTATAAGCAGTTTTCGAAGAAATTAACACATCAATTTTCAATAAATCGTATATGCTGCGTAAAAGCAATACTAACATCTACATTTGCTACATCTTTTATTCCTATTGACCATATCATCAATTGTGTAATGTAGAACAGTTTTATTGAATGAAATAAGTACAATGTGAAAGCAAAAATGAATATCAGATGAAAAGTTTACATATGAAAAATTACATAAATAGCCTAGATATGTTTACATATACTACGTAATCTAGTTAAAATCCAGCAATCCCCAATGGATGTTTCATAATGGTGTACATGAGTCATACAGAGCTTATTATGCTTTATAGCCTCTGTACATCAACGCCGACATTCACCTTCACGCTGGTGGATTACGTTACGCGGAGCAACTTAGAGGAAGGTTGGGTGCAAATCCCAGCGGGAATCAAAGTCAGCCAACGAACGAACGACGGGAGGGGGGGGCTGTTTTCGCGTAGTACCTTAACGCTACGTATAGAGATGGCCGGACACAGCTAGGCGCGATCAAGATAGGATAGTGGCTTAGCATGGTGGCGGAAGATTTCAACAGTAGAACCGATAAGGCAAAAGAAAATGGCCGACGACCTTCAGATTTCACTTGTTCAAGAAAGGATACTTACCAACTAAATAAATAGCTGATTTTTTCCTTTCCTTTCTTATTGTTGCTCCGGAATCGAAAGAAATCTCAAATCCGCCATTTGCAAAATCACAATTTATCAATACTAATAGCCAGCGAAACTATGTTTCCAAAAATCCAACTTTGGAAATATGGTAAACAATGTGTTGTGCCCTAATAATGCCATAATAAATTGCCCAAATATTTTGTTTAGCGAGGGAGACAAGTGGAAAGACCGCGTTCTGTAAGACATCATTTCCGAAAATATCACCCTGCGGCGCATGCTCTACCTTACGCTTTCCTTTCAGAAAATAGATCCATTTTAACCGCCCATATTATTAAGAATGAGAAGCCCTACAACCCCCACAGGTTGACTAAAACAATCAATTAATAATTCAGAATGCTTAATCGTGTAATTTTTATCTATCGGAATCTTTATATACTTGAAAACGCCGGGAACACATACCTGGTTTGAAAAATATACCGCCACTACCCTACGGAACCTATGTGTCCTTAAAATAAAACGGTGACCTCTTCCAACCACTGCACATTACCAGGGCACCAGCAGGTCGGCAAAATCCCCAAAAGATTTTTTCATTTATTTTTTTCTTGATTATGCAAGAAAATAATAAGGAATTTTATAAGCTCCGAAATGAAAAGATAGAAAACAACGCCATCCATTGCAAACTATAACCACCACACAACTAATGCTGTATATAGTCTTGAACCTGATTACTTATAATCACCTAACATTGTGAGAATTAATATCACCTTCTTTTCCAATTAAGTGAAATACAAATTGAAACGATTTAAATATCCCAACGAAACAGAAGGATTGAAAATAACGCCATTCATTGCAAAAATACTGAATCGATGATTCTCAGAATAAAATCCTATCCACACGCTAACGAAACAGCGTAACCTAAAGTCGCAACTATGTCCACCAGTACCACAAATAAAACGTTACAAATGAGTCAAGCAAACCATTAAGGGACAACTTATTATTAGTTGAAGCTTGTAACTTAAAATAGGATTACGACAAGCGCAAATGATTATTAAATAACAAATATTGTCACTATTGTTTTGTTACATAACAATATAGATGAGGGGATTTCTGATCCTTGTATTTGGACTACATCTTTAATTTCTTTTGTCATTATACTCAAGCAAAACAATGAGAGGAAAATTAGTAGAAACATGTTACTTAAAATAATATCGTGAGAATACCCTGATAGGTGGGAAATCGTTCATCAATAATAAAAACTAGTAACAATAATTAGAAAACCCAATTATTTACTTATTTCTGAAGCGAACAAATTTGAAGTTACAATGTAATAAATTTACTTTGTTGTTAAAATGTTAATATGAAAAGTTAAGGTTGTTTCCAAGTTTAGGTATTTACATAATAATATATTGTTTTTATAACTATATTTAAAATACTTCATTAAATTAAGATTATATAGATTCTTACTTTTAAGAAGTATAACTGTCAATAATTAAGTGAGTTAATTATTTTGAAAACTGCATATTGATGTTTTAGGACATTCAAATTGGCTTAAAAAAGACTTAAGCTTAAAAAAAGCCTTCCAATGAGTCCCCAGCTCCACCGTAGGGACTCTACAGCCCAAAATTCAAATCGGTACTTCCCCCTAATCCACCATATTGATTTTGCTACTAACCACATTTCTGTATTTTCAATACATTTTTATTCAAAAGTTTTGGACATCCCTGTAATTTTGTACACCTCTATACATTATTGTCCTATGCCAACCCTTGTAGCATCTCGGCACTTTTACCAAAATTCAAATTTTTGCGCGCCAGACCGGGAAATGCCGTCCGCCATATTGAATATCAAAGACAGCTGTCAACTTCAATTCATACTAGCTTAGAAAAATCCATTCAAATTTCAAACCAAATATTTTTTTATGGTTGGTAGAATTAGTTACATAATCTCAAATCCACACAACAACAAGCAGACCCCCAAAGCAGTCCCTCACACAGTCTCCGCTGCAAAGCATTCGCCAAAGTGGTCGTTAAACCCATCAGCGCATCACAGAAGTTTCCACACAAAAGATGAGTCCGTCAGCAACAAAATGTGGTCTGGGACGTCCCAATTTATACTATTAATAACGTAACAAATAACATCAGCAAATAACGTAACATTGTTTAAAGTTGCAGTGTGCTGCCTGCACTGAACACGTCACCGTATCACACACGTTTCCACGCAAAAACTGAATCCGTCAAAAACAACATGTGGTCTGAGGCGCCCCGTTTTATACTATAATTTAAATGCGCATTTTGAGGATAGGTGATGGCCTTCATCAGTACCCTCTGCTATCATATCTTATCATTAGCTCTGTGCATACCAATTAGAAAATCGTTTAGATCAATATAATACGTATTGATCTAAACGATTTATTACTAAGAGATGTTATGAAATTAGATGCAGTTGTGCAAAGTAACCAACAATGAGACGTGCTATTAGGGTGCCAATTCATCCAAATTATTGAGAATTCTACCAATTAGGGACTTAAACAATTAAAGCTTACGTATTTTTGATCATTTAGTGTATTAGCAGAAGCGCTATCCCAGGTAGATGTCATTAAGAATATAAATGGTATTACTTTCAAGAAGTATAACTGTTAATAATTGAATTAATTATATCGAAAACTGCATATTGATGTTTTATTTGATGTATATTGATTGAAGTCCCTAATTGCTATAATTCCTAATGATTTGGATGAGTTGGCAACCTGATAGATTGTCACATGGTTGGTTACTTCATACAACTGCATTTAATTTGATAACATCTCTTAGTAATAATATAGGCACAGAGTCATGCATGTTAAATTCATATAAACGATATTCAAATTGGTTTGCTAGCAAAGGTGATGCAGAGAGTTAAGCGTTTATTCTCATGAACGAATGCAATGACGCGATGTGAGAGCAGAGCCTACTGATGAAGGCTAACACATATGCCAGAACTGCACATCTACCCTACCTTTGCTTTTTTAAGACAATTTGAATTTCTGAGTGGTATATGAATTATAGACTCGTCTAGAATTTTAGCAACATTTATAACCTTCTCAATAGATATATACCGGCATCTCTATATTTAAACTTCAGGTCGATCAATATAATATCAATAGCGGAGACACCCGGTATAACAATTCATATCTATTCGTTCGTCCGCCATCATGGAAAAGAACGCACGACAGCAAACCATATAAATAGCAGCGATTGCGCTGATACCTCCTTGTTCATTTTAGTAAGAAAGCAATTAGCGTAAGAACATGTATCAGAGTTAAATATATAATTTAGAACGCGGCAGCCATCTTAATCTTGGATGATGTTGCAATATAAGTTAATTTAAATGTTGTAAATATTAATTGAAGTATAAACCATTATAGTTAATCTTGCATAATGAGTTTAATAAGTAGTGTGTAATAAATAAGAAAGAATTTAGCAAGTAAAATGATTCGCTTAGACTTGGCAATCGTAAATGTATTAATCATATGAAAATAAAGAAATTGAAAACGTATTTAAGTATCATTAATAATGTTGTAAGTAAGAAAATGAAATATGTAAAACAAAATCTTTAATTTGTAAATAATTTTAAAAATAAATAATAATTTTTTTTAAAAAGAAGGTCCACTGGCGTGAAATCTTAATCCACTGTATATTATGGCATTGTCTTCTACTGTTGGCATGCAACATATTAACTTAGGCTTGAGACCTATCGGTGAACAGCAGCCTCACCTTCATTCTACAGAAGTCAAACCTCCGCATAATTTTTCACATCGGTTCGAAGGTGTCTTGCAAAAGCTGTGTTATAAAATACATATTGCTCATTTTCATTTCAATTTATATAATAATTCCTTAACTATTGTCATGCGAATATACATAAAATTTGAACTGGTGGTCTTTGCAGTGAGCATAATACAACAGACAGAAATAAGTTTCTTTATAGCATTTACAATCATTGATTTGGAAAAAAATCTCCAGTGTATTACAATATGTTGCCATTTACGATTTTAAATGCAAAAGTTTAAAATCGAAGGTGAAGGGTTTATAACTTGGGTATTAATTTTTAGTTTACACTCTAAATTCAAAAATCATTATAATATGACTCTTTTCTTATACTTTACATTTTCTTCATTTCCTTTAACGCTTCCTTATGTAGCAGTACACTTTTATAACATAAGCATTGTTTAATGCATGATTTGATTATTTTGATTGAAATCATTACAATATCCTATTATTATTTTTCTACCGATTTATTTCATCAAGCGTCTGTTTAGTTTACAAGAAACATATATAAAATAACATTAAATATCCGTTCTTTAATCCGACTCATGCAGAATATACATTTAAAAATAGATTCCATGTAACTACGTTATATGGAAAATCTATGTTCTCTAATAATTTAATAAATCGTCCTAGTTCTATGCGATCGATACAATCTTAATAAATAAATCATACTCCCAGTCATCAAGAAATGCCATTCTACGTTTCGAGGAAATTTAAAACATTGCACTTTGTAAAGTATTTATAAATTCAGACTGACATAGTTTAATTAAAAAAGTTTATACTAATGCGATAAACATATTTGTAATGTAAACTTTTCTCGGAATATCCAACTTTGTTTTCAATCATTCAATATTATAAATGTATGACTTGTAAACTATTTATAAATTTATTTGAAATTAATAAAATCCTAAATAATAAATATTCTAATATTTTATTTCAATGTATTTAAAATTTTTGACGAATGAATGAGGAATAACACTGCTGAGCAGTTCGTTGGGTCTTTATTAAACATACTCGTGCCCTAACTATCAATAGTGATCGATACATCTCTATCTTAAAACAAGAACAACCAATGTCAATATTTTGAGTTCGGGTGCCTTAGCCTTATAGCAGTTAGACCAAATTTTAAATACCTACGTGCGTCATTATTTCAAAAATATTGATGATTAAGAAGTCTTTAAGAATCAATTTCAAAAATTGAGGCACATTTTCACATTTTTCTGGCATATACATTTTTCTGGCATAGAAGTAGCTTTTGTCAGCACCCTTTCATTTCCGTATAGGCGCAAGATACCACTACACCGAATTATGAGTTCGGCGTTCTATCATTGCATATCTACAGAGGCATAGGGCAATGCTAGAATGCCGAACTCATAAGTCGATGTAATGTACCTTGCGCCTATTAAGAAATGAGAGGATGCTGTCGACAGCTCGTATTATGCCAGAAACACGTGTGCACCCTGCCTTCATTGGTTAGATCAAACACTTGAATAGTTCATCTCAACTTGTAAAGGTGCTATTTTCAATATTTTCGATGACCATCGTTCAATTAACATCACTGTAGAGCAAGTTTGGCCATATTTGAGGGTTATCCGATGCTTCACAGAGTAAAACCCAATGGGAGTGGTATGCGTGCCGAACTTTGATTGTTAAAGTCTCTTGCTCTTCATTGGTTAGATAAAACACTTTAATAGTTCATCCCAAGTTGCAAAGATACTATTATGTCCAAATGCAATATATACAGCTAAAAAAATGCATTATACAAGTAATAAGATCGATATATAATGTTTAATATATGAAAACTTACATAAACTTGTATTTTATAAAAAAAATTTTAAGAATTGATATAAGATGGAGACATACCGCAGTAATGGAACGCTGAACTCATAATTCGGTGAAGTGATATCTTGCGCATATAAGGAACTGAGAGGGTGCTGACGACAGCTACAATTATGCCAGAAACACGTGTCCACCCTGCCTCAATTTTTGAAACTGATTCTTAAAGACATCCCAATCATCAATATTTTCGAAATAGTAATGAACCTATCTATTTAAAATTTTGTCCTTCTGGTAGAAGTAAATACTACTTACATTCTTCATTGGAATATCGTGTTAGTACGTTACTATAATACTGGTTGTTTAAGAGTTTGAGCTTTGATTGTTAAAGTCCATCTTTCAATCAAGATCACTGTAGAGACAACTTTGGCCATCTTTGATGGTGATCCGATGCTGCTCAGAGAAGAACCCAATGGAAGTGGTACGCGAAGCAAACTTTGATTGATAAAGTCCCTTGCCTTCATTGGTTAGATAAAACACTTTGATAGTTCATCTCAACTTGCAAAGGTGCTATTTTGTCCAAATGAAATATATACAGCTAATAAAATGCATTATACAACTAATAAAATCGATATATAATATTTAAAATGCAAACTAGGACAAACTTGTAATTTATAAGAAAGGTTTTAATAATTGATTTAAGACAGAGACATAACGCAGTGATAGGACGTTGAACTCATAATTCTGTCTAGTGATATCTTGCTATAAGGAAATGAGAGGGTGCTGACGACAGCTACTATTATGCCAGAAACATGTGTCTACCCTGCCTCAATTTTTGAAATTGAATTCTTAAAGACTTTCTAATCGTCAACATTGTCGAAATAATGACGCACCTAACTATTTAAAAAATATGACATTGGTTCTTCTTGTTATTATAAAATTGTAATGAATGTTGACATTGGTTACATTTTTGGCTTTCAATTGTATTTGTTTAAGGGTTGAGTAACAATTTCTTAAATCTTTTTTGCACATTAATTTGTACAACTAAGTCATACACATTTAGAAGACCAGAGTATACAAACATGTAGCAGTTAAAAAGGAAGAGAAGAAGACCTCCATTTTGATTGCTGCATGTTTGTCTGCTGTCGCCTTCTGAACGTGCATGCCTTTGTTGTAAAATTTATTAATTACACAGATTTGTTTCTTCGACCTCTTTTGGTAGTTGTAGAAGAAGAAGAAGAAGAATCTGTTTTATCCCAAATATAACATGAGGCTAATTTAAAGGAGTTTTTCTAAATTAAAGCTGATAAATGCAGATTGATGCAGATTGATAAATGCAGATTGGATGACTCAAACACTTTTCTTTATTCTTCTTTTTTTCTGCTAATTTGATATGCATTTCACAATCTTTTTTAAATCTTGCTTCTTGTCCAAAACTACGACCACAATCAAGAATGAGCTTCAATTTATGACATATATCAAACGTATCTTTATTGGATGGTAGAATGATAAATAAAGGAATATATAATTATCATTATTTAGTTCATAAGAACAAGAAAAAAGCCCCCGTATAGTCGAATACAATACGGGGTTATACAGAAGAAACAATGATCGTCTTAATGTTTAGTTTATATAAAGTTATATGGATGTTTTCTTTCTGAATTCAAAGACGGTTTTCTTTTATATTACGTATTTTCACATATATAGCCTAATTTTTATAGCCTTAACGAACTTACTTACTTACTTTGAAAAAGCGTTATTAGTTTGGAGTTCTCAATCATATAAAATTACCCATCACTACTTTCAATACATAAGGAGTATATATACGCTAGTAATTCGCTTATAAAACTCACACAGCCCAATATCTGGCACATGCTACTTTGACATAATTTAGAATTAAAATAGGTTAAATCTATCTTTTGGTCAGCGAGCGCTTATCGCGGTCCTAAGAACGATTTGATCCAAGTAAGTGCCAGTTTTGTTTAATCGATGATCAACTACAGTCTCCAAAAAAAAGTTAAGTATTACACGCTCCATTTTTTAGCCCCAAATCTTTTGATTTCATCATCTTCGTCTTTTATTTTTCTATACTCTTTTCTCTCTTTACATTTACATTTTTTCACTATTAACCGTATCGTCGATGCAGAAAAGAAAAGGAGGGTCAGAAGCAGCAATTTGCAGAGCAACATCGATCGCCCAAGGATGATATCGAATGGACTCCGAAACGATCCATTCGGATATGCAGTCCACGTACACCGCACTTTTTGGTCAAATCCACCACCAAGCAAACTAGAAGATCCGGCTGATCAATCCCACAAAAACTTCATCATCAACAGCTAACCCGCGCCACGCTAACCTAATCCGATCAGCAATATCATTAATGCATCCAAACTTTCACAAGAACAATTTTAACAATTATTATTTCATATCAAGTTCGCTATTATTTTATTTTTACTTAATGTTTCTAAATGGAATCGGTCGTCCTAACTACCTTTTTGCATTATAAATAACTTCAACCAGTATGTTAGTCATTTTAACGAGCGTGAGTATAATTTCTAATTTATTATATATACGAACCATTTAATATTTGAGCCAAACATAAAAGAAAAAATATAATGCTTGTCGCCGCAATATAAATATTTCAATTGCAATACCTATTCACCTACGTATAACTTAATATTACAAAGGACCGGATTTGAAAAATCAACCCGATTAGTTAAAATAAATAAATAGTTTCAAGCAAGAGCATTATGTGTTATAGAAAATTCTTATAGTCCATCAGACGTGAAAACATCGCCTATTACAATATTCAATTGACTATTAAGATATTTCTTCTCACTTCTGTTCCTTGAGTAATGAATCTCATAGGCACAACTAATTTATATGGATTTTCATATTCTGTTTAATAATCCAAGATATTTTTCATTGATTACCATTTGGAGGTCACATATTTTTACCAGAATTTTTTTTTTTTGTTCTCAATGGCTATAATCTTTATTTGAGTTACTGAAAATGCGTATATATATGCATTGTCTGGCATATCTCAATTTTTTTGTGACTATTTTTTATTTTGAAAAAATGTTTTCTGGAGTACCTACGACGACTTTTTAGCTTTATCAGTTCTAACTCTTTCAATTTTTTTTTTCGTATTCTTCTACTGAGTCACTTAAATATTGATTATAACTATTAATAGGAAGATCAAAAAATGCTTTGAATAATTTGTTTCGGTCAGTCTCACCTGCGTTTATAAGAACAAGCAGCTAGTAGAACCTTATCAAATTTAGTTTTTCCAGTGACAGAGGGATATTCTTTGCCTGCATCTTTAGCTTTCCTTCTCAAATTTTTCTTTCGCATATTCTCATTTGATGTACGTTTTCTGATCTTCTTTATTTACATCTCTCTTTCTCCTCTCTTACGCTTATTCTACGAATCAACTATAACACCTTCTTTATCCGAACTTGAAGCTTCTGCATCATTATCGTAAACATTATTTTTATTACCAAAAACGCACGCAAATTTTTGGGAGCAAAATCTTCTGCTTGTTCTAATGATAAATATTTTCTTTGATGAAACTGGAATCCTATTTATCCTATATTATCTTTGTAATTTAATATAAATTCATTTTTACTTTATATTTGAGGCTTAATTGTATTTTATTTTATTCTTATTTCATATTTAATTTGAAATAAGAACATAAATTGAAATAAGAAATTGAAATAAGTTGAAAAATGTTTTAATAAGTAAAATAAATGGATGTCTATCAGTTTTAAGAAATTTGATAATTCATAGCCGACCTGTCTATTGATCAGATCATTATTGTTCTTCCATTCATTGACGAAAATGTAAACCTGTTCTAAATGTTTAGCTATATGGAATTTACATCAAATTTTAAGTTTTTTGAAATTAGCTTTAGAATCAAATTCTTGATCATTATCATTTACATGTTTTGCGAACTGGCTGGTGTCATTATTCAATCAGATAGCTTTACTGTTCAATAAATTAAATTCCAATCTCACAGAGCTACACAAATTCAAGCAAATAGATATTTCTCTCTGTCTTCCCTCAATAATGAATGCAATAAGTTCAAAATCGTTTTTAGTAAGTACAACATTAATATAGCTCTTCACACATCAAATGAATTGAGTAAAATTAAGAATAATAAAGATAAGACCCCAACATATGACAAATGTGGTATATATCAATTAAATTGTAATTCTTGTAACTGGTTCTATATTGGCCTAACAATGACAAATTTCAAAGTAAGAACTTGAGAACAAAGTGACTATCATTAACTATCAGATTGAAAAATGACACGAGCCAGTTCGCTAAACATGTAAATAACAATAATCATGATTTTGATTCTAAAGTTAATTTCAAAGCACTTCAAATCTCAAATAAATTCCATATAGGTAAACATTTAGAACAGGTTTATATCTTCGTCAATGAATGGAAGAACAATGATGATCTGATCAATAGACAAGTCGGGTATGACAGCCATTTATTTTAATTATTAAAAATTATTATTTTTTACTTCAAATTGAATCCGTATCACTAACTTTAAATCAGTATCACCACATCAAATCATATCACCAACTTCAAGGTGATACGCTGCAAAATGAAAATATAGTTAAAATATTAAATTAAATTAGCAAAATGAAAATATAGTTAAGTTATAAAATTTTGTTAACAAAATGTTACAAAGTTAACAAAAATATAAAAAAGTTTTCCAAATACTTACATAAAATGTTTAAAATTTTTTAAAGCAACATGCAGACACATGAGGTTAAGTTTCTTTTGCTCTTGTCAATTATATATTTAAATTAGCCATATATAGTGATGAAGTGGTAATAGTTTCCACCAAGCATGTTAACTTGAATTTGCTGGGCTTGGAAGCTCAGGTATAATGTAAATGATTATTAAATGGAGTTTCTGGAACACTAGTCATTCAATACGGAGTCTTTCAAATATGGACTCCAATACTGAAGCGTACTTCGATATTGATAAATTATTATTTGGAGGTTTTAGAATATGCATACATTAATACAATTTATAATTCTTGAATGAACAGAAGATTTAATCTTACTAAAACAAGTGCGGCTCATAAATTGATTATACACAATTTAAATACAACGCATCAAGATTTTAATGTAATCTATTCACAATAAAATAATTTATTACACATACTACCATAATTAAAGGGGGTTTATAAATTTTGGTGAATAATAAACAGATGTTAAGATTTATTTACATCCTGACAAAAATAAATATCCACTCTAGTAAAATAGTACATAGTCAAAGGCCAAAATAAATTCATCCTTGAAAGAACATAGCGATAATAATTAAGTTAGGACGTTCAACAAGATTCATAATTAGTTAGTTTTATATTAGATGACAATTTAATTAGATTAGAATTAATTAGAATTATGTATTCAGAGTAAAACCAAACTTAAACTTAAGGTGAATTTCGCAATTAAGATTTATAATAAAACAAATGTCTACTCACATTTGTGTTTATCCATAATTCAGATAATAAAATTCTAACTTTTTATACCGACTTAAATCAATTATGTACTAGTCAAAATCAAATAAAATTCTGAACTTCTGATTTAAACAAAATCTAATAAAATTCTAAGAGCTACTGAATTTTGCCTTGTAAATTTTCGTGGTGCCCTCTCTAAAAGAAAGTTTGTTGTGTCTCACTCCTGTTTGATAATTCATTATTTAAATGTGTAAAAACTAAATAAATTTTCCAATTATCTCTCTCTAACATACAGAAGCACAAAACATATTCACACACAAAAAACTTTTAGTTCATCTTTGCCACTAATTACTTTTCGTCACGATAAGTTTTTTTCCCCGCAGCTATCTACAAAGTGCACCTGGATCCTAACTTCTTACACAAATATGCGAGTATTTATTCTTTCAATAGAATAAGTCGCACGGATGTGCGTTTAATGATAATGCGTAAAATTTGAACGTCTCTCAGATCAATGCTTCACTTATAGATTCCACATTTATCATTTATTATATACGAAGGATTCCAAAAGTGTGATGTTTGCCAGTTCGAAACGGTAAATTACATTTTGGGCTTATGTAATTACGACAATAAAGGCCTAAACCGTGCTTATTTATGAACTGGTTGCGTTAATTTCTTAATTGAAGTTGTTATCTCAACTGTAGTCCCATAGGTACACTCCACAGTAAAATGAAACCGTAGCTCCCTCTTTACCCTTTTATAAAGCCATTTCCATAAAACCTTACATAAAACCAGTGACATTCCGGTAAAACCGGACCACTCTATTATTAAATCTAAGGGTTCACGTACCTGAATGACATTTCCTATCAGTCATTGACGTATGGCAACTATCTTTTTGGACATTCCTTGTTATTCCGCAAGGGGCACTCCAGGAAGCCATGCACAATCATTCGGAGAACATGTCATTCTGAGGCTAACAGTTCCTATTAGGAAGCTATCTAATTTATCTCATTTCCAAATCGTTTGGCGAAAAGTTTATAAGAAGTTTTTGACTTCAGAATGAGAATTCTTATCAGTGGTCAACGTTTCCTTTCAAAACGTTCTGTATATTTTTATAAGTTAACGCAAATGAAAATCAATTATGAATAGATCATATTATTTAATATTTACCGTTTGGTTACATTTGGTTTGTGTTGAGTGGAACCATGCAGATGAAAGCAGTAATTTGCTGCATCCTGAACAATCATTCCTACATTCATATCAGTTTACGATTAGTTGTTTCTGAAGAATAATTACTAGTTTCTTTTATTTGATGCTTACGCATGTCAGTTTAGACAATACATCGTATTGCCTTGTCATTTAAATTAACGCTATATGATTTCTTCATTTTAAATTGTTCTTCAATAAAAGGCAATGATGCATAAAAAATGAAACAATACTATATTTTTGTTTTTACGATATGTACCATACATATACGTAGTACTTATAAGTAGATGTAGGATGTGAAATATATAAGATTTATGTTTTAAAGTTTTTCTTAATTTCATCTTAGTACGTTTCTTATACTCATATTGCTGCAAACTGTTTATACGTAAATGAAAGAGGGGTTAATAAAGAGCAATGTGCCACAAAGAATTTTTTTCTTGCTCTTAAATATGAGACATCAATATTTTTCACTAGTCATTGTTTGCTGTGCGGGTGCATGTGCCTATATACCTGTGTGTTTAAATTAAATAACTCAAGTCTTACTAAACTAATTTCTATGATATTTAACAAAATAGTTTATGATTTTTGCTATGAGGACTCCAAATCTGAGCGTGACTGAGACAAAATGGCGGAAAAGCACCAAAATGGTCTAAAAATTCAAAACTGTAGATGACGACTCGTTACATTCTTGCTCCAGACAAAAGGTGCTATCATAAAGTGTGCCAAATAAGACTGTTCAAGAATGCGTAGAAAAATTCTTTAATAGAACCTAACCATCACCTAACTGCTAAAGACTAGTAAAAACTATGCCATTTGTAAAGAGGATAAAAATTCGGGGGAGAATTGATTTCCGCGCGAAACAGATTATAAACCGGAGTTATTAGGATACTGCCACAGGAGCATAAACAAACTGGTTACAATACCAGAAAATTTTGATAGCTGAAGAAAACGAAAATAGTTGCTTTATTTTTTTGCTAATATATTCATATACAGAAAATTACCACATCTAAGTGGTAAACAGAAACTCAATTATCTAAAGATAATACATCAAAACTCTTTTTTGACATCATCTTATTTGAAAACTAATAATTAATTTCAAAAGAATCAAGGTAAATTTCCAGCTCCATACACTGATAATTAACTAACCTTTCTACCTAAAGATATTTCCTATTTACACAGATACAGTTATACAATTGAACAAACTAATTCTGTATAAAGCCCAAATTTTTCACAATTTTTGGATGTCAAATTTAGGGTAACATACAGCACATACCTATTTTCAAAACATTCATAATTGCTATACTTCACATAATTCATAGTTACTCAAAAACCATTTACTCTAAAATTTAAAGAGTTCGTAATCTTAGAGATAGATAAATGTCGAATAAAACTCTTATTATCTCATATTTCACATATCATCGGCAGCTGAGATATTTAGATAGAAATTGAGATGACTTCTGTCTCCGATAATAAGTATTTACTACTTAGCGTTCTTTCTTTTATTGGAACAATCGGGAGTTTCCAGTGTCCGGCTCCAACATAAGTCATCCAGTATGTTTGTGATCCATTTTCCAATTAATCTCGGCCAATTAATCCAGTTCATCTTGAACTGTTCTTAAATTTTTAGGAAATGAATCCAAATAAGATTGGAGTAATTGAAGCCTTCACGATATTTGGCATGCGTGATAGGCATGATCGTATATTTATTAGTCCAAATACACTGGGTCACAATTTGTAATATAATTTCTATTCAGTTCGCTTTTTAAGATGTTTCAACATTAAATAGGCAGTTGATTACAAAACTGTTGTTACTGTTCTCCTATTAAGTTTTTTCTAGACCATATATAGACCAGTGACTACTGTCCGCTGGATCGATCTTGCATCATAGGAAGCACTAGTAGTCTCCTATTGACTGACATAAAATTTTTCAGACTGGCTCTGGCGGATGACGCAGTAGGATACCTGCAATAGATTCATCATTGTCTAGGCTATTCAGTTACAAGGAGTTACCAGTGTTTAATTTTTTTATTTACATATGAACTTTCTTTTTAGATTATGTCTGCCTCTTTGTTATATATGTGGCAGTTTCACCATTGTCAGTCAAAGAATAAACATCAGTGCAATTGTAAAGCAAGCCTATTTTTCATATTTTAAAGTGATGAAAATAAAACTTGGGCCCCTCACAAGGTATGCAAATAGTGTGTCGAGGGTTTAAAAATATGAACGAAGGGAACATATGATAAATTGTCATTTGGTATACCTATGATTTGGCGAGGCTGCAGGCATTATTACACTTTTATATAGTGTAAACGTCAGAAATAACAAGAAAACAAATGTAACATACATTATCCTAGTTTACCATGAGCAATATATTCCAGTACCTCATTCAGCTTAAATCCCAGTGCTAGATTTAAAGAATAACCCTCTTTGGAAATATTTCTCTCTTTGAAACTTACTCTCATACCCTCTTTGGAAATACAGGAATACCTTGTATGATGAAGATCGAAGTGACTTCGACGATAAAGAGTTTGAAATGGAAGTCGACTACCTTCGAAAGATTCAAATTGTCAACATGATTTGAATAATTTGGCACGATATTTAGGACTAGAAAAACTTGCTTGCGAATGGAGCTAAGTATACTATTTACGACCAAAAGTAGTTGCACTTCTCCAATCTTTCGAACGTACATGGTTTAATGGAGGAGCTGAGAATTCCAGACTATAACGCAACTGATTGGCCTCGATCGCTCAAAGCGGACCTTGAACTGTGCCCTTCTTCATAATGGAAGTTTATTTGGTGCAATCCCAATTGGCCATTCAGTTTGTTTCCATACAAAATATGAAGACATAAAAAGAGTCATTGATTTCGTGCAATGTCACATGCATAAATGGATCATCTGTGTTGAGCTTAAAATTTTCAGCTTCCTTCCTTGGCAGCAATGCGGATATACCAAATATCCCTGTTTTTATCATGTGGAACAACATAACTCGTGAGTAGCATTGGGTGCAGTCAAATTAAACGCCAAGAACTGATCTGTAATTTGATGGTTCAAACATTCTACAACATCCATAAGTTGACAGAAAGAACATTATATATAAATTAAACTGCGTCCCTTAGCATGTAGTTTAAAAAGATTTGACGGTCCACAAACTCGGCATAATGTTAAAATGAACATTTCATCGAAACAATGATAGACTCCAAAAGAATGTTTGGCTAACATTCAAAAATCTTATTGAAGACTTTCTTGGAAATACATGAGCGCAGCATTACACCGAAATTATCTAGTAACTGGTGAAGAGCTTCAAAATGCTTGGTTCCAACATGAGAATCAAATTTATAATAATATGAAAAAGTAATATAAATATAGCAAAATTCACTGGGATAATAATTTCCCACGTTATTATTCGTATACTTTCATTATATTTTGCCGCATACCAGAAATTATAAAGTTAAATTAAAATATAAATCTGGCGTAATTAGCTGGCAATCTTAATATTTTATACTCTCAAATTATAAACGAGAATATCATTTTTGTAAGCGAAATACAGGCGCTAGCTAACACGGAAAGTACTTGCATTCAAAGGCTGTTTCTAGTTGGGACATGGCAAAAAGACATCCCTGAGAGAATCAATATAAGGAAAATTTTTATTTCCAGCGCTTTCAATTAAAAGTTAGAAGCAAAGTAATTCAGTTCGCCTTAAATATTATATTATTTTATTGGTTTACTCAACTTTGATATACGCAGCTTAGGCATGGGCAGCGAGCTTGGAAGGCCAAACAAACAAATACCTTCTAAGAAAACCAACTAGGACCGTGGCGACATGGTCAAATTGCCAGCGACATGATCAAATTGGCGTGGCTTTGCCACGACCAGGCACATGGTCCAATTGCCGCAGCGATGTGGTCAAGTTGCCGCCGTCAGCGACAAGGTCAAATTTCCGCGGCCAGCGACATGGTTAAATTCCCGCGGCCAGCGACATGGTCAAATTGCCGCGGCCGGAAGGTCGTAGACTATACGATAATGACGACAATACTGTTTGCCAGCAACCTTATCGTTCCTTTAAGAATATTATTAACTTCGGGGAATCCTGTGACGGTCACGACTCTACTGTGTAAATAGACCGAAGGCTATTATAGGTCGTACATACATACGCACATAGCGAGTTTTGGCGGCAGTTCCCTACAGTCTACACCAAACGTATCGAGACACGACGACGATAATAAATAATAAACGAATAAAATGTA
>WYDF02271553.1:7016-17998 GCA_009867245.2 Adranes taylori | reverse complement strand
ATAATTTTTTCGAATACTTAAATTGTACAGTTGTCTTTAAAAGAATTTTGGTTATAATTATTTCATTACTTGATATAGTTCTTGCTAAATTTAAATTCATTTCAATTTTGAGAATTTCAAATTTTCTTTAGGCGTTTGAAATTAATTGAACAATTAATTGAACAACATGGCTTATATATTAGGCACCTAAAATGTGATGATGATACTGTACTTGTTGCTCAATTGGTGGTAGAATCAAGTCTGGATCTCAGTGAACTCAGCAATGGATGTAAACAAATTGCGTTCGAGATTAAAAAACTAAAATTATAATTCGACCTTTATTATATCTCTGGTCTTTGGTAGTCTTAATATAAAATTCCTTAATGTGTAAATAATGTAAATGTTCCTTAAAACGTGTTTGAAAGAATCTCTCAGTTTGGCCCATGTAGTTGCAACTACATTTACGTCAGAAGCCTTAACTAAGGGAGTAAAATCCTTGTTACGATGTAAAAGATCTTTTAAGTTTGGAGGGGCTTTTAAGATAAAAAGTATTATTACGAACAATAAAGATCATAATCTTTAGGTGCTGCAAAACTCCCATTTGCCTGAGCATACTTAGAGAAGGGAGTACTTCACAATATCGAACGGCTAGGAAACATTAGAGGATCTGGACGCAAAACTCTTTAGTTTTCTCCACAAATGGATGGACTTTTAATACTGAGATTCCTGATTTTCCTGATGTGAGTCCTTTCTTTGATCGAATCAGTACTTCACCAATTTACAAAGGAGAAATTAAGGAAGCCAAACTATCCCAGGACTCAGATATTGGTGCGGTGTTTATTCCAGGAGATCCGAAGGATTCATCAGTACACCCACAAAGCAAAACTCTACATCGTTTTCCGGTCTTATTGTGATTTATGTTTCAGTAGAAAATGGGAAAGATGAGTATATTGACTAGTTAAAGTTTATCATTCAGTCTTTGCATATCCAGATTATATGGTCTCTTCATATCATCTGTCAGTAATAAACTGGATTATCAAATTTTAGTTTTTGCCCAACCTGCTGAAGACTTGTGGGATTTAGATTATTATTTTATAAATTTCCTTGAATATTGTGGCAACTTTATCGTACTTGTGAAATAACTGTATTCATTTTTTGAGACTTTCATTGCCTTCTTAATAAGGGAAATTGCATCTTTTCACACCAGCTAGAGTAACCCAATTTTCTGAAGTAACCCAAGCTCTGCCGGGACTTCGGTATTGGGTGGGTGTTTATTCCAGGAAATGCGAACAAACGATTTCTCGTTACACCAATTTTGTTTTAATGTCCAACACTCAGCAGCAATGTTGTAATAGGAATTACTAAGCCATTAACTGGCTGAAGTAATTATCATTCAGTTTTTCCATATTCAGATGATATGACCGCTTCTCTAAAGCTCTTCCATGACTGAGGTATTGGTGTTGTGTTTATTCCAGCAGAACAAAAGAGAGTATATGTCAACGACAGGAGGAGAGTGTGAGCATAAGGGAACAAATGAAATTGGCATGAGACTGATAGAATTTGCAGTTAACAGAAACTTGACAATCAGTAGGATGTATTTCAAGCACAAAAGAATTCATAAGACCATCTGGACTACCCCCGATAGCAGAACAACCAACCAGGTAGACCATGTAATAATAGTAGACCATTTCATGGTGTTGGTTAAGTACATGCAGCGAATAGCAGATGCAAATCGAGGGCGAAGCCAATGGGTTACAGTAGGCAGCAATGACAGCAAGAACTAGAACGGGTCGTTAGAGGTAAAGGATACGGCGACGCAGATGGGAATTAGTGTACTTGGGTACGAAGAACCAATATGAAAACAACCATCGTTTGGTCTGGATTGTATAGATTCACTAGAAGAAATGAGGCGGACAAGAGAGGAAGTATTGCCAAGAGACACTAGAGGGAATTGGCAAATGTATAACGAAACAAGAAGGAATGCGCCACGAGTGTGCAGAGGAAACTAAAAGGAATGGGAAAAGCAACATTTCAAGGGATCAACGAATGTTGTAATCGTAACGAAGTAACAAAAATGTACCAGGGACTGAAAGACATAAATAAGTTCTTCGTATCATGGATATCCTACTGTAAGGCATATGATGGGTCGCTGTTGGGGGAAAAACGTAAAGTTTTGCTGTGGTGGACAGAGTACTTTTCGAAACTACTAAATGATGGGCGAGCTGACGCACAGTTTGACGTAACCGATGACGCTACGAGAGGAAAGGATATAAGCAGCTATAGGAAGCCTAAACAATCACAAATCATTAGGCGAAGATCCTTCATGCGCAGAGTTATTTAAATACAGAGGAGAGGGTTCAGTGGAAACCATGCATCAGATACTGAAAAATATCTAGAGAGACGAAACGATGGCTAGAGAGTGAATTACACCTATAATTGTAGCAAAGTACTGTCTAAAGTACTAACAGATAAAATCAATTGTTGAAAACTCACTGGGGAGTACAAATGTGTGTTCCGCTCGAACTGTTTAATTCCAGTTCAAATGTTCTCATTGAGAATTATATTGTTTATTGATTTCTGCGCAGCTTATGACCAAATTCTTGTTATACAGAATTATGCAGAAGGAGTTTGCAATACCAACCAACTAATAATGCTCATAAGAATGACGCTATTGGAAACGTGCAACAAGATAGGAGTTAATAGGGAACTAACAGAGAGCTTTGGAGTAGGAAGAGGCTCAAGCAGGGAAGTTCACTTTGTACACTGTTTAATTTAGCGCTAGAACTTTTGTAAAAAAACACCTTTGTAAAAAAAGCACAAATTACCCTGGAGGTTGCACCTATAATAGAGCATGCAGCTCATATCTATGTCACAGATTACATAAATATGGTCGCCACCACACCAGAGTCACCAAAAGAGAAGCTACAAATACTCTAGATGGAGGCGAGGATTATGGGTTTGGAACTAAGTCGAGAAAAGACTAAATACTTGATAATTTTAACTAGAAGTGCGAATTACTAGAAGTCAACGACGTAAGTTGTTAACTTCTACTTTGTTGCATGGATAGAATTGCGTTGCATGATGTTCATAAAATGTATATTCGCATATATAACGCTTCTTGTAGAGAATATTAAGGATATGCAGTGTTATAAAGTTACCATATCAGTTACCTAGAACCACATAGCCACCTAGATCTTAGGGGCCTTCAATTCGTTCCAAATACACTTACAGTCAGGCAACATGTGCAATCTAATTGCGGGGAGGCATTGTAAATACTTGGGAAGCGTTGTGACGGAAGACAACGAGATCACATCTGAAATTAAGGCTAGAATGATTGTTGGAAGCAAATGTTACTACAGTTTCCTCATGGTATTTAAATCCTCACTCATATCGCAAAAGTTGAAATCAAAGTCCACAGATCCATCATAAAACCTGTGGTCTACCATGAAATGTGGAAACTTGGAAGCTCACGAAGGGAAATGAGACTGCACTAAGGGTTTCGGAACGCAAGGTCCCGCGAAAAATTTATAGAGCGGTAAGAGATGACGATGGCTGGAGAATACGCACCAACACCGAACTAGAAGCACTTCACCAGAAACAATCCACTATAACCGATATTAAGGAAGGCAGGCTCTGGTGACTGGGTCATGTCGAGAGGATGGACGGCTCACGGGAATGGAAGAATGTCTTAAACAATAAATCAGAAGGCGAAGGTCCGTTGGAAGACTACGGAAAAGATGGATGGCTAATGTCAGCAAAGACTTTCTCAGACTGATTGTCCGTAACTGCAGCAGGAAGGTGGCATCGATAGTCAACTGGCGGAATGATGTGGTAGCAAGGGTGTAGAGCCAGCGAAAGTAAGTAAGTAGAATGCACTGACAGGGTCCAACAGGAAATCGATACACGTTGCGAAGGCAGTATGGAATGTAGTTTAGATCGGTGTGTAGTCTTAGAGCCCGGCAGTCGGATCAAAATCTCGGAAAGTGTGTACAATGTGTGACTAAAAGATACGATAAGCTTTCTGCATATGGTATCCTTACAGAAATTCCATGCCTATGAGGATTTTTAAAAGCCGCCCGACTTACAAAAGAAAATTCTCTTGATCGGACTTCCTTAAGATTCTTAGAGTTTGTGGTTACATATGGACTATTCGACTCTGTTCCTAAAGTCAGTTTGGCATTAAGATTTTTCTTTGCTACATTTGTAGAATAAAACAATTGCTTCCTGAAACAAAAATTATTTAATATTTTGGTGGATATTGGGATATCTCAGCACCATCAGCCACTTGGTATTGCAGGGCCACCTGTATCTTAGGGGGGCGGGGCCTTCAATTCGTTCCATGTACACTTCCACTTAGGCAGCATGTGTTATCTATTTGCGGGGAGACATTGTAAATCCCTTGGAAGCATTGTGACGGAAGATAACGATATCATAGCTGAAATAAAGACTAGAATGATGGTTGGACGAAAATGTTACTACAGCTTCCTTTAGGTACTTAATCCTCACTCAAATCGAAAAAGTTGAAATCAAAGTCCACAGGTCTATCATAAAACCTGTGGTCTACCATAAAACGTGGAAACTCCCGAAGAGAAATGAGACTACATAAAGAGTTTAGGAACGAAAAGTCGTGCGAAAAACTTATAGAGCGGCCAGAGATGTCGACGGTTGGAGAATATGCACCAACGCCGAACTGGAAGCACTTTACCAGAAACTATCCATTATAAACGATATTAAGGAATGCAGGCTCAGGGGAGTGGATCATGTCGAGAGGATGGATGGATCACGGATATGGAAGAAACTCCTAAACAATAAATCAGAATGCAGAAGGTCCTTTGGAAGACTATGAAAGAGATGGATGGATAAAGCTTTCTGAAACAAATTTTATATATTGGTGGATATTGGGGTACCCGCGCACCGTCAGGTATTTGGTATCGCAAGTCCACCTAGATCTTAGGGGGCCTTCAATTCGTTCCATGTATACTTCCAGTTCAGCAAAATGTGCCATCTAATTGAGGGGACACATTGTAAATACATGGGAAGCATTGTGACGGAAGACAACGAGATCACAGCTGAAATTAAGGCTAGAATGACTGTTGAAGCAAATGTTACTACAGTTTTCTCATGGTATTTAAATCCTCATTGATATCGCAAAAGTTGAAATCAAAGTCAACAGATCTATCCAGTGGTTTATCATGAAATGTGTCTATCATGAAACGTGTCAGATAAAACCAGTGGTCTACCATAAAACGTGGAAGGTCACGCAGAGAAATGAGACTGCATAAAGAGTTTAGGAACGAAAAGTCCTGCGAAAAACTTATAGGACGACCAGGGATGTCGAGGGTTGGAGAATACGCACCAACGCCGAACTGGAAGCACTTTACCAGAAACTATCCATTATAATCGATATTAAAGAAGGCATGCTCAGGTGAGTGGATCATGTAGAGAGGATGGACGGATCACGGGTCTGGAATAAACTCCAAAACAATAAACCAGAATGCAGAAGGTCCGTTGGAAGACTACGAAAGAGATGGATGGATAAAGTCAGCAAAGACCTCCGCAGACTGAATGCCCGTGAATGGAGCAGGAAGGCAGCACCGAGAGTCATCTGGTGGAATGATGTGGTAGCCAGGGCGTAGAATCAGCGAAAGTAAGTAAGTAGTATGCACTGACAGATTTTAACAAGAAATCGATACACGTTACGAAGGCTGCATGGAATGTAGATCAGATCGGTGTGCAATCTTAGAGTCCAGCAATCTGATCTAAAACTCGGAAAGTTTTTAGAGTGATCGCTTAAAAAAATAGGACAAGGTTTCTGCGCAAGGTAGCCTTACAGAAATTCCATACCTATGAGGATTTTAAAAAGCCGCCCAAGTTACAAAAGAAGAGTCTCTTGATCGGACTTCCTTAAGATTCTTAGAGTTTGTGGTTGACTATGAACTATTCGAATCTGTTCCTAATCTCAATGTATATTGGGGTATCTGCGAACCGTCACTTATTTGCTATCGCAAGTCCACCTAGATCTTTGGGCGCCTTCAATTCGTTCCATGTACACTTCCAGTTAGGCAACGTGTGCCATCTAATTGCGGGGATACATTGTAAATACCTGGGAAGCATTGTGACGGAAGACAACGAGATCACAGTTGAAATACAGACTAGAATGATTGTTGGAAGCAAATGTTACTACAGTTTCCTCATGGTATTTAAATCCACACTCATATCGCAAAAGTTGAAATCAAAGTCCACAGATCTATCCAGTGGTCTATCATGAATCGTGTCTATCATGAAACGTGTCAGATAAAACCAGTGGTCTATCATTAAACGTGGAAGCTCTCGAAGAGAAAGGAGACTACACTAGGAGTTTGGGAACGGAAGGTCCTGCGAAAAATGTATTGAGTGGTCAGAGATGTCGACTGTTTGAGAATACGCACCAACGCAGAACTGGAAGCTCTTTACTAGAAATTATCCATTATGAACGATATTAAGGAACGCAGGCTCAGATGACTTGGTCATGTCGAGAGGATGGATGGATCATGGGTATGGAAGAAAGTCCTAAAGAATAAATAAGAAGGCAGAAGGTCCGTTGGAAGACTATGAAAGAGATGGTTGGATAACGTCAGCAAAGACCTCCTCACACTGAATGTCCGTAACTGGAGCAGGAACGCGGCGCCAAAAGCCAACTGGCGGAATGATATGGTAGCAAAGGCATCGAGCCGGCGAAAGTAAGTAGAATGCACTGACAGGTTTGAACAAGAAATTGGTACAGGTTGCGAACGCTGCATGGAATGTAGATCAGATCGGTGTGCAATCTTAGAGCCAAGTAATCTAATCGAAATCTCGGTTTGTACAATCATTGCTTCAAAATTAGGATGAGCTTTCTGTACATGTATTCTTATAGAAATTTCACGCTTAAGAATATTTCTGAAAGCTGCCAAAGTGAGTGAAAAAAGAACAGTCTCTTCACTCAACTTCCGTAAGATTCTTAGATTTTGTGGTTGACTATGAACTATTCGACGCTGTTCGTAATCTAACTTGAGCAAGATTTTTCATCATGTGTTGAATGAAACAATTGCTTTGTCAAAAAATGTCTTTTAATATTTTTGTGGATATTGGGGTATCTCAGGGTACCATCAGACCCTGCTACATTATTGACAACACCTAACCATTGCGTTAGTCACCCATGAGGTAAATATCTTGCAGGAATCATTTGATTGATTCAAGAATAAGAAAATTCTTGAATCCATCGCATTATTCATGAGATAAACTTCGTAGCTCAAGATTAATTACTACAAAATTTGAAGAAATAAAAAAATTTAAAACGCACACTTTTTGAAAGATCAAATTAGCTGAATTGAAATTATTTTTAGTTTCTTTTAGGATTGTATTTCAAATACAATATTGTACATTCCTATATAATATAACAAAATGATTATAACATGGAATAAATATTATAGATATGACTAGTAAGGTTTCTTTTTGTTCAGTATATAAGTAGTAAATTTACAATAGAAATTGTTGAGCAAATATTACGTGTAGCGATAAGAATTCTTTTTTATATAAGTAGAAAATAGAATGATTAAAATTTTTGCATATTTACCGCTACACACACACAACAAGTCGGCTAGGCCTACCTGCTGCTTACGTCAAATATTTAGTTCTAGAGAAGTTTTCGAATAGTTTTATGTTTCTTTTGAGCGAAACAAGGTCATTCCTATTAAACCTAAAACAATAAAATTATCTATAACTATATTTATATATTAAATTTCGACATGAAAATTAAAAAAAAAAAACTGTTATTCCTTTACATATTCAAATGTTGCACCAGAAAAAAAGTAATTTATTTTAAAAATTTTATTGCTCATCAATGGGAAAGGCTTTGTACTAATTGCTTACTATTTAGAAATAGTAATATTTTATGAAAATAAATTTAAGTAAAAACGTATTTCTCAAAATTAAAATTAAACTTTTTACCGAAACATCTGTCACAATCTGTTGCGGAGCATTTAATTTTGCCCAAAAGGCATTCAATAGCAAATGCGCTATTCAGCGTATTGTTTATTCTGCATTGAATCGTATATCCTAAATTTATTGTCCGCCCCCTGTAAATATGGTTGTTGTTTACAAATAGTTTCCGCTCGTTTTGGGGTTCCTTCTACATGCTTAGGTATTTTTTGTTAGAAAAGGTGCAAGAAAAGAGAAAGCACATACTTAAATATACCGTTACCGAATTAGGGTTAGGACAGATCGCTCTCGCGCTTGCAATAATAGTGTAGCAGTCTGTATGGACTGGAATAGAGTTAGTGAGCAAACTTGTATGTCATTGATCGCACTCTAACTTGGGCCTCGTTTATCATTACAGAGTTTTTGGCTTTTCAAAGGGCTAAAACCGACAAAGATCCAATTCGTGGTAGTTCGCGAAAGGAACCAACTTCCTGTTCCTGGACCCCTCCTAGACTTCCTTAGTTCCTTGCAGAAGGCCGCGAAAGAATACAACATCCGTCTCGGTGAAGATAACTGTATATTGTTAATTAATTAAATCGCGGTATATTGTTAATTAATTCTTATAGCTATTGTCGACATTTGATCAAAGATTTGCGATAAATTCAGTCAAGTTTAGCTGATCTGGACCTGCCCCTTACACGTATTCAATAAGTGTCTTGCAGATGGAGAATTTTCGCGTATTTGGAAAGATATTGCCATTATGCTTATTACGAAAGGTGGCAAGTCATTACCTGATCTTAGGAGAGACAGACTAGACCAATTTGCTTATTGCCGACAGTGGCTAAACTCCTGGAAAGCATGGTGGTGAAGAGGTTTTAAGAACATGTTAAAAGCAAGAAAGCCAATATGGATTTAGAAGCGGTTTGTCTACAGTCGATGCACTCGGAACAGTCACAGAATTCGAGGAACAGCTAAGCTGACATATGGAAAATGTCGCAATTATATGCGTTTGTCACCCTTGACATGCAAAATGCTTTTATTTCAGCATAGTGGCGACATATATTGGAAGCACTGAAAAATAAAGGTACTCCAAAATAGCTACAGGCAAGAATCTAATGGTGTCGCTCAAGACTCCGAATTGAGACCTACCCTATGGAACTTGATGTATGATGGGTTACTTAGAACAAAATTCCCAAATGGCATACGCCTAGTTGTTTTTACTAACAACATTGCACTGCTGGAAAAGGCTCATGATAATAGTGTCCTCAATAGAAAATTCAAAGAAACTGTCGCAACCTAAAGTAGAATCAGTCCGCAGCAAGACTGATGCAATTATGGTCACAAGGAGGAGGAAGGTAGTGGAATTCGTGATAGTCAATGGCAGGACACATTATTGAATTTAAGAATGCCTAGGCGTGATACACGACCAAAACCACATAAAAACCACATTCAGCTAATAATCCGGCTAATTCTGTATCGCCTTTCTCTCCATAACTTCCCATTCTTCCAACTCATCTTCTCTAATTTCTAATTTCTATTTTCACATCATTTATAATTCCTCCACTGCCCCTCCCTTCGGCATACACTCTACTTGCTTCTTGCTTTCTCTATACTGTAATTTGCGCCTTTCTATCTATTTCTTATTGTCTTACATGTCACCAGTTCACTTGCGTGACAGGGAGAAAGCATTTAGATGTAATATTGTTGGGAATTTAATATCAATATACTTGTATATACTAGTTTTTATTTCAGCTGCCAATTTAAGGTGGCATTATCCCTGCTAAATCCAATGGTTGCTTTGTTGACGAAGACCCTCAATGCGCAGAACAAGTCTCAGACCTAGTGATACACGCTTAAGATTTTCTTTATTTTTATCGTTTTCTGGGCTTTATCCATGATATGTTTATCATTAAACTTAGAGTCTCCTATTGTAACTCCCAGATAACTACTTCATTCACACAGTAGAAGCTACTGCTCTTACTCACAGGTGATGACTTAACTTTTTTCAATTCATAAACAGTGCTCCCCTTTTCTGCATAACTAATGTAAAAAAGATCATTTTTCCTTAACCAAACCTCAAATTAATATACTGTAATATAAGCCTTTCCTTTTATTTCATTTTTCCTGTGAGTCTAACCGCCAGTTCATTTTTGTAACACCTTTCCACCTTTCTTAGCCAGTCTACGTACTTTTCTCGCTTTTGTCTTTGTCACCCATACTTCCATCTCGTTTTTATCTCGTTCGCTAGCCGCCTTCTTGTTGCTCCTATTAGACTAATTCACTCTAACTGCCTTTACAACCTCCTCAATTCCATTTTCCCTCCCACTTTCTCCCAATTTTTACGTAAATCTTATGCTTTCTTTACTATTCCATACGTACCCTTCTCATATAATCTCCCTATATCTCGTTCATACGTCCATTCCGCTTGTATTGGAAATTGATCTGAATCCATCCTTTCTCTCACTCTTATGTACTTCACATTATTTGTTGCAATCCCATTCATAATTATATAGTCAATGACCAACACTCTATGTTCTCTATACGTATACTCTCAATTCCAGTTTTCCAGTGAAATTCCGCTCTTCCAACCATTTCAAAAAAAATTCCATTTCCTCATTTGACCTTTTTTCCATAATTTCTCCATCCTGCCCTATCCGCAGTTCTCTTTTATCTCCTATTCTCGCATTAAAATCTCCCATTATTGTCGACAATTCTACCTTTTCAATATATTCACAAACTCTTCTCAAAAATTCACCACAATCATTCGTCACATATACCATCAAATTCAGCTAAATCTTCTGCCAACTCTTATCACCCTTCCCTGCATAATTCCCTTTCATTATCAACTCATTCTCTAATTATTAATTTCTCATCAGTATAATTCCTCAACTGGCTCTCCCTTTTGCATACGCTCTACTTGCCTCTTATATTCTCCATGTTGTAATTTAAGCATCTCCTTCTATTTCGTATTTACTGTGATTATAATCACCAGTTCAGTTGAGTCACGGAGTGAAAACATTTTGATGTAATTATGCTGGGAATATTATTTGAATATTCTTGAACAC
>WYDF02271552.1:0-31743 GCA_009867245.2 Adranes taylori | reverse complement strand
ACATGATAGTGGTCAAATTTAAACTCTAACGATTGTTTAGCGCTATGGTATACGAATTTATACCCGCTGTATTTTTATGTACCGCCCGAATAGGCGAAATGGTTATTGAAAACAAAAAAAACCAAATTTCAGCGCGATAGCGAAAATGCTCGCTGATAAAACGATTCCGTCCTAAACTATTGACGGCTTACTTAAGACGCTTCTCTCTTTATCGCCCTTCGCGTCAGCTAATCACAAAACTTACTCATATAAACACACCCCGAAATTACTAGGCGCATCTATGATTAAACTAACAATATTTACAAGGGGTAGACGATAAGTTGGGACAAACGATGTAGTGCGATACCAACATTATGGGTGACGTCCGAGAACGTCTGTCTGACTATTAAATGAAGCGTCAGCTATGTATTTCTCTACAGTAGAACTTAATTTACTGGATTCATTTATTCGAGCATAGATTTTCCTTAATATTTAATTAACTAAACTTTGACATTGAAGTCTTCACTATTTCAATTGGTAGCCATTACTATTGTTACATATGCCGCCCTCTGGACCAATTTTATTTGTGTGGAACTGAACTTGCTTCATAAATAAATATTAAAGTGAGATATAATTCTTTACCATTACGCCCACATTCTAGAACCTTGATTAAATAAAAATACCTCTCATTCTACCAGAAATATACCTTATTTCATTTTCTGATCCCGAATGAATTAGGAGTTTTCACATCCAACGGAGTTTTCATGGAAACTAGTCTAATTCCATGTAATGTACAAATTTCCACGCGACAATATATTTATATTTCATTTATTTAAAATACATTATGTTTCGTCCCTTGTTCAATATCTATCCCACTACACCCAGTAGACATAAACTTTGCTACTGAGCGTTGACTGATTTTGTTACTTCTTCCATTTTATAACTGTTTTTAAATTTCTTTTTCAATTATATTTATACAAAGTTATGGCGTTTTAATATTAAACTCGATTTTGAAGAAAGGCATGTTGAAACTGTTCGGAAACGTACGTGGCGTCTTAATTGACTGAACTAAAGGAAGTTGCGCCCGAATATATATTAGGTTAATCTGTGTAAGTTGCGTCCTGTGCTCAAAAATAAGGTAAATACATTACGTTCGGCCTTAGTAGGACGCGTCGGACTAGGTTGATGTACATTGCGTCAGATGTAATTACGACGACACACATTCCACAAGTCCTACCTCGGTCACTCTTACATTTGTTAAAATCAAAAAATATTAATGAAAGAACAGAAATATATTATATAGGTTTTATTTACATACTAAACATAATTTAAATTGTTAAAAATTTAAATCAAACCTTCTTAACAAACTCAAATATATCTATTTGATTACTTAACAAGTGATTAATAGACTCTCTTAAGAAGCCTTCTTTACTAATGGTCACATTGGACATTTTGCTGAACTTAGTTCTTAAATGAATATATGTTTCACTTGGGATCCCACGAATTACCTCAACAATTTGAAAAATAATAGGATTTGGACTATTAAATACTCTATTCCATAGTTTCCTCAACCTTTTTTGCGCCAGGTCTCCCCGAGTTATAATTATATATTTTCATGCTCCCCACCCCTACCCAATATTTTTTTGCATTCTTATGATAAAAAACAGACGAATAAAATTTTTAGCGACATTTATTAATCAAATACAACCGTAATCTAATGAAAATAGTGATACAGATAAACTTTGGTCTTAATAATTATTTGGTGTATGATATTAGTGAGATGCTTGTGCTTGTGCTTGCACATTCTGAGCCAGTTCATCGATTTTAGGTTCAGTTTTTGTCAGAGATATTGTCAGATCGATTCCGCGTTAAATGAATTTTTGTTTCGAAAATGCAAACGCATTGTCCCCCATCCACGATCTCACTATGGAGGCTTCCGAAGGGAGGCGTATCCCATTGGTTGAGAAGTCCTGGTCTATTCAGTCTTGCATGGAAGGAGTCGCAAGTGTTGGTAGTCCTTTTCGTCGAACACGAAAATTCTGCCCAGATTTTTGGTAGATATATGTTTCAAAAAGGTAGTCGCAAAATTCTGTTAAGCGATCATCCATAGAGGGAGTATTGCCATTAACTAGTCTGCAAAAACATCGTCTACTTTTTCCGACCTCAAAAAAGGAAGACCAAAGAAGTACTTCAAAAACTGGCACGTTTCAGATTTGGATCGGTTCTCTCGTTAAAGGCCAAGAAATTGATATTCCCTGTACCAACTTTGGCCTACATTGAAACGACATCCTTTCAAAGCTGTATCTGTTGGAACCCTTCCATTTACTAATTATTTCATCAAGATTTACTTCCATTTATTCTTTATTCAATGGGTATGCGGTCCGATGGCTAAATGAACTAGAGAAAATAGCGTAGTTAGGGGTTCCATTGACTCTATAGTCGTCTTCATTGCACTTAATATCGTGCACATAGCACCTAATAACTTATTATCGTCTTCATTGCACCTATAAATGGTACAACGTTGCCTTAATCTTACCTACTTCTCATATAAGGTGCATAACCTATATCAACAAACGATCGGTATGCAACATTAAGAACATCAACTACTACATGTAAAGCTGGTTGCATTCAAAAACTAATAATTCATAATATGAATTTTCGTTTCAATCGGCTTGGCGCTTATTGAGTTAGTCTCGGTTTTCAATTTCAAAGCCGTAATGCTCCTAATAAAGAAGATGCTGATGATCCCTCATACTAATGGGGAAATGGCGTCATAAATCTTGAACAAATTGCTTGTTTAAGACATTTGCTGTGATTATTGATATTACGTACCTATTAAAAATCATATCAATGTTTGCTTGTCATAAAAAGTAGATTCACTTCCATTTACTCTTCACAGCGTGAATATTTGTCAAAAATATTTACGTACACATTCGTTGACAGACACAAAATGTCCATATTCTTCTTGGTCGAAAATCCCAAAAACTTGTTCTCATTATCATTGACTAATAAAAAGTTGTCACATGCATTTGTTTAATTTCAGTATTGATTACAGCAACAAAGGTTTCTTCAATTGTTTTAGGCAATACACGCATAGAAGAGCGGACATGAAATGCATGTTCCTTTTAACCAGAAGTAAATCTTCTCGTGTTTGTGAGGAAATGTCAGCTTTATTCAAAACTAAGTAGAGGCCTGACATAAATGTCTTCAGAGGCTTTTCGTTTTAAATTGTTACTTAATTTTCGACTGTCCAGTTGTATTCTGCAGTTGTGTTCAATCAATTATTTGGTGGTAAAGCGGAAAGGGAGCTTCTATTATTTATTGACTTTTGTCCAGCTTCAAAAATGATTTGCATGCCCAGCGATCTATTTCATTAACAAAATATTTTTATACTTTTCACTTCATAGCTCCTTTCACCATTTATACTACTATTAGAAAGGGTGTCTATCTAGACAACAGTAAAGGTCATGTCTTGCAAAAAAAAACGTATTTAAACTAAAATAATTCCAAATACTTATGACCCACACATAAAATGCAGATACACTGGACGCAATGTACGTATGCAACTAAAACGTTCTCTGGCGCAACACACATACCTGCTAGCTGTTTTTAGTAACATTAAGACGCAACTTAACATGACCCCAATTTTTTTTTTATTAATAACATGCACTTTATGTAAAACTTAAATCTCTTTCATCGTACGCATGATAGGCGTATCATCCCCGCTCACCAACTTATATCTGTTCTGCTGTAAATGGTTATGGATTACGTCATATATTATGTATTTTGTTTTACCAATTTTGTACAAAGGATTTAACAAGGTGATTTTCCTTCATTGATACTTATTTAGTAAAATGACCAATAAATCTCCTTCTGTCATCTCCATTAATTGACTCCATTTAATCTGCATGAATATATTAAATCCAAATTTCAATAATTAAGCGAAATAATAACACTTGTACAAACTTTTGTTACTTTAAATACACGATCGCTGTAATTATATTTAAATTTAAATATTCTAAGGTCATTATTACGCATTACTTTGATTAAAAAGAAAAATATCAATTTTATTTCAGGTAACTTTTCACGTCTAACCGTCTATTTTCGTTTTGAACGTCAAATAGGTCATCATCTGATTCAAACATTTGCTCCATCACTTCTCGTTGTAATGGTATCATGGTTCAGTTTTTGGTTGAGTTTGGATGCAGTTCCCGGACGTGTTGCTCTTCTAGTCACTTGCCTTCTCACATTGGTAACTATGTTTACGGGATTGAGAACGGATATACCACCAGTGGCTTATGTTAAAGTTAGTTAGTTATCAATACGTGGATCAGTTTTGAGAATTCCGATTGTTCTAGGCTTTGGATTTATGGATGGCCGGTTGTATGATATTCGTATTTTCTGCACTGGGTGAATTTATTATTGTTAAAGTATTGGATGAGAGATATAAAGCGCAGAAGAATACAAAACAAAATAAACTAATGGTGAGATTATATTTTTTAATTTATGTCAGATAAATGAGTTTCTAAATTTGAAGGAAGCAACGAAAACTCCATGGTCAGGAATGAAGCGACAAAGTATTGATTATATCAAAAGTAAAACCTTATTGCCTTTACATTGGAATGTAAGTTTCTTTAATATGAACATTAAAATGAAAGTTGCGAATTGAGTAGTTGCGAAAACAAAAAATCAATGCTTTCAGCTTAGCCAAAATAAATTTATGAATTTAAACTATTTACATTTAAATGTATATAGTTAGTTATATATACATCAAATGCACAATTTTTAAACAATTTTATTGTAACATGTTTCACCAACACGGTGGCATCATCAGACATGAGATATAGCACCTATGATCTAAGTTATGAATGTGAGGTACGGTGTGGTGAGTAATGGTGTGTACAAACTAGTATTTTAAATTTATTTATAGGTGAGTTATATAAATCTAGCTGTCCGTTGAGAAGATTACAGTTGTTATTTTGGTATTTCTTAATTTCAGTTGCTTCCAAAATATCAAATTTTTTGCTGTTGTTTCGTACATGTAGTATAATTAGATTATCTGTAAAGTTGTGATTATTTAGGTGTAAATGTGTGGCATAGTATGCATCGGAGTTTACTAATCTTAAGGAAGTGAGATGTTCATTGAATCTAATCTACTACTAGTTTGACCTATATATGTTGCATCACAGTTTGTACAACTCAACTTATAGAATCCAGAGGCACTTAGTTTGTCCTTTTTTGTTTTTGAGTTTTAAATATATTTGCTTATGTTGTTATTGGCTTTGAAATAACATTTGTATTTTATATTTTAATTTTTAGATATTTGTTTATTCTGTTTGTTGAATTACCGATATATATTATTGTTTTGAATGAGTTTTGGTGTATATCTCTTTGTTGTGGGTACATAATATTTAAGGACCTTTTTAGTTTCTTTGAGTTTAAGATATTGTACATTGCATTCTCTTCAAAACCATATTAGCTGCTATTTATTTGATACGCCTCAGTTGTTAAATACGCTAACAAATGGAAGCTAATAATGGCTATAAAACGCAATAAACAATATAATCCTTAAATCTTATTTATCCACAAAAATCAGATACACACCAAAACTCATACAAAACAATAACATATATCGGAAACTCAACAAAATAACCAAATACCTAAAAATAAAAAATGTTGCTTTTACAACCAATAACAACCTAAGCAAATATATTAAAAATTCAAAAACAAAAAAGCACACTGAAGCCTATAAGCTAGTTGTAAAGACTGTGATGCCACATGTATAGGTTAAACTGGTCGTAGTTTTAAGGTCAGATTCAATAAACATCTCATTTCTATAAGAATAGTAAAAGCAGATTCACGCTTTGCCACACATTTACACCTAAATAATCAAATATTTATAGATAATTCAATTATACTACACGTAGAAAACAAAAGCATAAAATTAGATATTTTATAAGCAATTAAAATTAAGAAACACCAAATTAACAACTCTAATTTTCTTAACGAACAGCTAGATTTATATAACTCACCTATAACCAACTTAATATACTAACCTATCCTCACTTATAACAAACTTAAAATACTAGTTTGTACACAGCATCACTCACCACGCCCCACCTCACATTCATTACTTAAATCATAGTTGCTATATATCTTGTATTTAGATTTAGTTTAAAACTCAAGTCTGATAATGACACTGTGTTGGTGAAAAATGTTACAATGAAATTGTTTAAAAATTGTGTATTTGTTTTATATATAACTAACTATATAAATTCAAGTATACTGGGTTTCTAGAAACTCTCCTGTCAAACGGAAACTACACATACTAGACGTTATTTAATGTCGATTTACCTAAATTACCAATTACAAGCCATCACAAGCAGTCCAATTGGGGTGGGGAGCAACATACATTTTTTTATTGAATTATTTTTGCTTTCAATTTTGTGATGTGTTTTAGGTCAAATTGAAAAACTTTAAGAAGTTCTCTAAAAAAAGGTGCTCTTCTTCGGAATCACTATCATGTACCGTTTTCGAAAAAAAATCAATTTTTGTGTTTCTGGCATAAAATCACTTTTGATTACTCAATTATATTGACAATTATATGGTGACAAATAAATTATGTTAAATAAAATGGATGCCAACAATGTAACGAGAATAGACAATAATGGCACATGCACAATAATAGACCACTAGTACTCTAACATTAATCAACTAGAATATAAAATTGGGGTCATAAAATATTTGGGGTTCATTTTGACTCAAAATGAAAAGTATAAAGAGCATATCGAAATGGTGGTGAAAAAGGCAAGAATAGCTGTAGAACAACTGAGAATGGTGTGGGAGAGAAAGTTTTAAGAGTCAGTGAGAATAAGGTGCAAGATAATGGATGTACGTGACAATAATATTATGTTGTATGGAGCACAGGTATAGGCGGTGGAAGAAAGAGAGTTGCTAGAAAGGGTGCAGATAGGATGAATGAAAAGGATGTTATGATTGGATAGAAACACACGTAGTGGAATTGTTATGCAAGAGTTGGGGGAATACAAAATATGGATAAAAGGAGTAAAAAAAATGATGATCTTGGAGAGGAAGGTTGTAACGGATGACAACAAACTAGTAAAGGAGGTCTATGTAGAAGGTATAATGAAGGGGTGAAAGATAGAGCGTATGAATGACTGGGTTAAGTGTAAATTGTAAGTGAATGAGAGAGTTGGATGGTCTGCATGTAGGTGGATGGAGAAATTAGTGGAAAGCAAGGAAGGAATAAGAGAAGTAGATGAAAGAATGATGGATGTGGAAAGGCAAGGGAGAGAAGACGAATTTGAAAAGAGCAGATATAATAATAGGTATAAATGGGTAAAGAATGAAGAAGGGATGAGAGTATCTTCTGTCAGGTTTAGATGAGTGAGAAAAGGATGATTGCGAGGTTTAGGTGCGGTAATGAAGAAGTGGGGAACAAGTTTTGGTTAAATGAGAAAGATAGAATGTGTAGGATATGTGATGTGAAGAGAACTGGAGTCATTGGATAAAGGAATGCGTAGGGATAGTATGACGAAATGAGGAAAGAGAAATTGGAGACTAAGTCTGGGATATAAAGGAAAAGGTTTAGAGGTAATGAAGAAAATATTGTGTGAAATAAATAGAAGGAAGTTGGGGAAATAAGAAGAGAAAAATAGGGAAAAAGAAAAATTTGGAATTAGTGAGATGGGAAAAAAGACAAGAGAAAAAAGACCTTCCCTTTTGACAATTCCTTTAATTTTAGTTAAATACGTATAATATTGTCTCGTTTTTCAATTTTGACGTTAGTTATGTTATGTAAAAGGATGGATAGCATTATTATTAGAGTTTGTGTTTTTTTTTTCTTCATTTTGAATTTGAATTATTGTATTGAAACATATTATTGTAAATGACTGTAGTACTTATTGTGAATGCCAATAAAGGTTTTATTATAAAATACAGAAAATATTAGATTTACAGATCATAGATTATTGAATCAACAAGGAAACGAAATTAAGCTAATAGACAAAATGAATTGTTATAATTTAATCAAACAAAAACTAGAAAACTTACCAGTATACAACTTCAAAGAACTGACAGAAATTATACAAGAAGCTAAAAGGAAAAGTGAATACAGCATCAAATTAAAATGTACCAACAATTGTATGACGGGCGAAATAGTACAGGCCATACAACATAGAGACAAATTGTATAAAAAAATTAAACAGAATCAAGATGATTAAATGCAACACATAAATTCAAAAACGAAGTTACCATGATAAGTAGAAAAGAAAAATCAAAATATTATCATGACAAATTAGAAGAGTATAACAATAATCCACGGAAAATTGGAGAACAATAAATGAGATATTAAATAAACAGAAAAGTAAAACTCAATAGTAGCAAATGGGAATAGCTTAACGCAGAAAGAAATATTTAATGACTTCTGCACCAATATTGGACAAAAATACTCTCCTAAACAAGCAACATTAAACAAAATAGAACACAGAGGTAAAGAGAACGACAAATCAAGAAATATAAAATAGCACTAATGAAATAGAATAAAACAACGCATCGGGCTGACAAGATAACATAAAAGATAAACTTCTCAAAAATTTTGTTATTCCATTAATCATTGAATGTATAAATAATATGCTAAGCAAAGGATAAATTGAAAAAAAATTAAAAATCATGGAAGTTGTTCCAATTTATAAAGACAGAAATCCAATAGAAGTCAAAAATTATCAACCAATTGCATTACTATCCATTTTTTCAAAAATAACAGAAACAATAATAAAATGTAGATTAGATGAATTCATAAAAACCACAGTAAGATATGATAATAAACACTATCGATATCAACGACATAGTGGCACTTAATCTACAATCTTAGAATATACAGAGGAAGTAATTAAGACAATGGATAAAGGTGACTACTGTGTTTCGGTGTTTGTTGATTTCTCTAAAGCATTCGATATAGGTGACAGAACTAACAATTCCATTGACGGGAGTACTGCGCAGATGTGGAAGTTTATTAACAAAAGCCACGAGCAAAATGATTTATCATGCACAAAGAACACAAAACAGAATAATAAAATCACTGTACAACATTGAAACAGGATATCCGACAAACGAATTATATGAACTTACAGGTTTAGCAAAAATAAAGACATTGCGTAACATCGAACAATCACTACTAACATACAGACTGACAAGAAATAAACAAAAAAGTGGAATAGAAATGAAGCAAAATAAGAAGAAACATTCACACAACACTAGAACAGCATGAGCTTATATCTGAAATAAAAACGAATACAGGAAATAATAGCACAATACTTTTGATGAAGGCATCAAAAGAATTAACTACATACATCGATTTAGAAAAATAATAAAGAAATATTGGCTGGACAGACAAAAATGATTAAAGACGACATTGGAAATTAAGTACAAGAATGGGATCATCATACCCATGATGATGAAAACAGTTAGAATGCTGTTTTTGGTTCCTAAACTGGATTCCAAAGTTATTAGGGCATATAACTTAACATACTTCTTTTATTTATTCTATTACGTTCATCTAATTTATTGTGAAATACCACTTATAAACATATTTTGTAACTTAGCTTAGAATAAATTATTATTATTATGTTTACAATACCTAGTTGGCTTTGCCAAATAACAAAATCAGCCATTTATATGTTTTATTTAATTATAAATTTAATCGGAATAGCATAGACAGACACGATTTTAAGTAGCCCCAAATACAAACAGGGGTTCAAATCTAGGGATCTTGCAAGCCAATTGATTTCTCACAATCCATTGGTTTCCATAAGCTTTGTCAAGAAATTGATGAAGTCTAAACTAAAATGAGCTAGGCAACCATCGTGTAAAACCATAAATTCTGTCGGATATTCAAGGGAACGTCGTCTATTAAATCTTCGTAAAGCATTTTCCAAAAGATAATCCTGTCCCGTTAAAGGGCCATGTAACTCTATAGGTTCCAGGGGTTGATTATCGATTACACCTATCCATACATTTATTCTAAATCTTTGCTTGTGCTTAGTCTCTTTTAGTAAGTGAGGATTTTCACCAATGTAGGCATAATGAAGTGCGTTATGTAAATTAAAAATTCCGTCTCTGGTAAAGGTGGCTTCATCACAAAATAAAATATTAGAAAAAATTAGGATCCTGATTCTTTTTGTTCCGCAACCTGTTTGGAAAATCTACGCAGGAAAATCTGCATGTAACATCGCTTGAACTTTTGGGAAAAGAAAATGATAAAGGTTTTCTTTATGAATAATATTCGATATGGAAGATTTAGAAATGCCGGGATACATAGCAGCGAGTCTTCTGACGCTAATAATCTCAGGATTCTGTTCTACTTTGACTAAAATATCGTCTTCGTATTCCTCTGTAACATCAGGGTGTCTACCAGTTTCAGTATTTTAGGAACTACTGAGCCAGTTTCTCTTAATCTTTGGTGTAGCAGTATAAATGTTGAGCGGCTGGGATACCTTCAATTTGGAAAATTTTCCGCTTATCTTCGTTCCGCTGCACGAACATTAGAATATACTTCCCCATAGACTAAATGCATGATAGCAATAAAGAAATCGTTTTTACAATGGACGATTTGTTATTAGCGTCTTTTTCATTGCATTAAGTTAGAATTTTTTACGTAGCGGTTTTTTGAGATATTTAAAAAAATTGATTTGACGGTGTCAGCTTCAGAGAGTGTTAACTCCCTTAGGAAGCATTATTGGATTAAGGTAATTTAGGTTAAATCCACATAAAATAACGTCTAGTATGTATAGTTTCCGTTTGGCCGAAACTATTTAAATGCCGAAAATATTCAAAATAAATTAATATACAACATAAAATAAGTTAATATACAACTTAAACATCAATTTTAAATCGATTTTTGTGAATTAATTAGATTTATATTTAATTTTAGTATGATGGAGAGGAAAAATTATTATGGTGTGAAATCGATCGATTATCACGATCAGTATTTCCATTATTATTTTTAATTTTTATGATCATTTATTGGCCGTTATTGGTAATTGGCAAATCATATCCGATAGTTAATTTATAAGTAATCATTATGTACATATACATAGTATATACATATAATTTCCTTGTAAACAAAAAGAAATATTAGAAGGTGATTTTAAGGAGTAATATGTTTACATATAGAACAATTTTAAAATTAACTCGTAATTTAATATAATATAAAAACAGTAAAGAATAAAATATTATTAACATTAATTACCCTTTATTCTTCAACAATGTCAACTTTCTCTTCTTTAATGTCCATATCAGCAGCTTGTCCCAATACAGAAATATACTGAATTGTGAATTTATTGAAATCGCATCTGAAAAATTTTTTTGAAATGTACCTCGTAGCAAAACAAATCATGACAGGATGTAATCCACCTCCTACAACACAACTCGCTTGCATAATTGCACATAAAGAATAGCATTTTGCTTTATTAATGGAGCCACCCATCCAAACAATAACAAATCGGCTTTCGCTTAAACCAGTCTTCTATAACCAATGCGAAATTCGTGAAATGAAGAAAAATATTAATTTCTAGGATGGCGTATAATCTGTGTCAAAAACACTTGGTAAAACACCCTCCTTAAGAAAGTTTTGTTTCATTATATGTACACTTTTTACACCCTTCTGCTCCTAGTCCACTTTTAAATTACTAAACGTTTATTAGAGGGCTTAAAACTTTAACATTAAATAATAGGAAAATTGTTGCTTTTACAAAAAAGTACCACTAATGGTAACACTTACATTTTACTAAGCTGTTCGTATTTCATGGTCATACTCTTCTGCAATGCAATCAAACCGGCTAAATTTTTCTGTGCTTTAATATTTCGTCCATGCATTGTTAATAATTTTTCAGCCCATATCAAATAAAACTCGAGATGACGAGAATTATCCAAAGCAATCGCAATTATCATTAATAGACGTTCGATATATTTCTCCGGTAGAGTTGAAATGATTAGTGGAACTACAAAAATTAAGAAACTCATTATTTGGAATAAATTGATACTTTGTTACAACATATTTCATTACACATGAATGTGATAAATATTTAGGTACATAATTAAAATCTAATTTGAATAATTCAAGGGACACGAAATTCATCGAATTGATCGAATGAGAAACGAAATTCAGCAGAAATACAAGAAATTACTGTTAAAGATATTCAAACTTTTTAAAATTTATTTAACCTTGTTTGCAAAAAAGAAAATGCAAAAAAAAAAGGTTTGGCGGTTAAACTCAAGTTATTTTCGCATTTCAATAATAGATGTTGATTTAATAGATTTTCATAGATTTTAATAGATTTGATTTAATAGATTTTCAATCACAACCTGATGGGGAATTTAAATTTATTATGGTCTATCAAGATCATTCTAATAACGTAACTTTGAGAGCACTTATAAGTATATAGACAGTGAAAGAAGCTAAACTATTTCTCAATAGTTTTTTGCTATTTGGTACCCCTTCAATATTACAATCCGATAATAGAAGAGAATTTGTTAATAAAATAGTCGAAGATTTAAAACAAATGTGGCCAAAATTGAAAATAATTCACGGTAAACATCGGCATAGTCAATCACAAGGCAGTGCCGAGCGTGCAAACCAAGATGTCAAAAATATATTAAATACATGGATGCAGCAAGAACAGTGTAGTTATTGGAGCAAAGGATTAGGTTATGTACTATTTATGAAAAATAGGGCACTTCATGCTGGAATTAAAAGAAGTCCTTATGACGCAATGTTTGGACAACCAGCGAAAATCGGGCTTACATCATCTTCGTTAGCACATATTATTCAAGATATAAACACTGAGGAGGAGCAGGAAAAATTTTTGGAAGATATTGACAGGCAACAAGAAATTATCCATGAAGAAATCATATTGCAAAATACTGCTCAAGAAAAAACTGTACCAGACATTCAGTTAGAAAACACTTTGCAAGAAGATACTATTCAACAGCCCATATAATTCCTGGGTGAGCTTGGTAATTCCTAATTAAAAAGTAATTAGCAATTACAATTGCTTTATTTAGTGTAATTTGTAATTTATTTAAGAACTTTTTTCTTAAAGTAATTTGGAATTGTAATTGCAGCAAAATCTATGTAGGAATTATAATTTGTAATTATATTATTAAAATTATCTAATTACAATTACTTCTTATAAGTACAATTACTTTTTCAATTACAATAACTTTTTCCAATTACATTTATAAGTACAATTACTTTTTCTAATTACAATTACTTTTAAATGCATGTATACGCATGTGGTCTAAAAACAAGAAATTTCCTGCATGAACTTGCGTAACTGAGGTCACTAGAACTCGCATCCCATTTGTTTAATTCATTTGAAGAAAGCTCTGCGCCGTGAAAAGTGCCTCAGTCAGTGAAATAGTGAAATTGTTTATATCAAAATAATAATTTATAATAGTAAGTAGATAAGTAGATACTTATATTTTTAATATGTATTTTATATTAAGTAGTGTAAACATTATGAACTAAGAAAATATATAAAGTCCATATGGTACATAAAGCAGTTTTTTATATGGTAAATAGGTAACTACTTATTTATACCTATTATTCTAATTTTCTCACATTGAAATGATGAACTAACTGTCTAAATAAATTTATTTTTATATAGTAATGTCACTGTAGCGTTGCAAATATTTTATTTTGACTTGGAAAATACAATACAGTTTAATTAATTTATAAGTAAAATAATACATCGTGTCCCAGTTGAGCCCATAGGCACTATCAGGAGGTCGCGACTGCTACAAAAGAATTACATTTTTTGGTGTGATTTCAATAGTAGGTGTATTTTTCGGTTTCTTATATAGAAATTTTTTTAAATAACATTAAAAATATTTAAACTATTTTAAATATTAAAACAATTTGTATTTTTTGATTATGGCTAAATAAATAGTGGAAACGTAGACTGCTGAATAATATACGGATTATCTTCATATTATCATCTTCGGTGTGTCCCAGTAATTTGGAGTAATTGTATTGAAACGAAACTTCGTATTCCAACTCCAAAAATAATTTCAAATTTATTGAGAACAGCTTAAACAAAATTGTAACAACTATCCGGATTTCGAAATCATTAACGATTTCCTTATTCAAGTTAAGATTAAAAAAGTTACAGTATATATGTAATGTCAGAAGAATCAAAAAACTTTTTATCAGAACATTTTTTTTCTTTCCAAAATATATGATTTTCTTCGTATAGACAAATTAAAATAAAATTTTCCTTTTTTCGATTACCAATTGGAAAACGTCATAATTCACTTTAAAATACCAAAAACGAAATAAGAATATGAGAATGAACTCAACACCCACGAAAATAAGACTGAATTCTCAAATAAATCATAAAAAGCGTTCACGAAATATCAAATGAACATTTTGATTTTAACTTTTGATTTAATGTCAAAAAATATTTTACGTATTTAAAAAAGCAAATCTAAACCATACAAATGTGCGTTATAAAAGGACATTTGTGTGATATAATATTGCCACAACATACTACAGATATAAATAAGGTTATTCAAAGTTACGTTATTCTTCGCAATAGACATATGCATAGTATTGCAAACTAATGAATTGTGGAAAAAAGCAAATCGGCCGAAGACTGCGGAAATGACTCAATCACACTTGGGACATACACTTAGTTTGCCAGGCGTAACTAGGTGGAACTCATTATATGACAGTATAAATCAAATAATTTCCGAAAAGAAAAAGTTACCTACTCTTTTTCCAAAATTAGAGGTACAATCGTTTACCGACAATGAATTTCATTACCTCGAAGAATATCGTGAAATTACTAAGCCTTTAGCAGAAACACTAGATTTTCTGCAAACTGAGACCAATATTGGCTCTCTTTTGCGTACCATAATTACACTCAAAAATAAATTTAATAAATTAAAGGCTAAGGCATTCAAATGTGGTTACAAATACACTGTTGAACAGTGCAATTGAAGGTATAGAGAAATGATTTGAAAAACAACTGACGTTAGAAGATCGCCATGCCGTTTTGGGTGCAATTTCTCATCCACAATTTAAGTTACGTTGGTTTTCAATAATAGGGAAAAAAACTGGATTAAGTAAAGAAGATTTAAAGCAGCTTTTAATAGCAGAATGTCAACTATTGCATTTTCAAGATTTAGAAACAGTTTCATTTCCTACACAGCGGACGAAAGACATTCCAAAATTTTTCGATTTCAATGAAGATGCAACATCTTGTGTTGAAAACAAAAATAGGGTACAGTTGGAAGTATTACAGTATTTAAATGATTTAAGACAAAATATTACCATGCTAGACAATTATCCACTGGTGAAAAAAGTATTTTTTAAATATAACACTGCACTTTCTTCTTCTGGGCCAATAGAGCAATTATTCTCATTTGCCACAATAGTCAACGCTTCCAGAAGGGATGCGCTCTCTGACACTAATTTTGAAAAACTGGTTATAATGAAAAACAACAATATAAACATATTGTGACTTATAACACAAAAGTAATTACTTTAGTATTGAAGTAACTGTTTCAGAAACAATAAACTTTTAAAAGCTCACATGTTTTATTATTATTATATTAAGTTGCCTTTTCTGTTTTTTATAAAGTTCTCTACTTTTTCTGGATCGTGCTTACATGTAAACATTTAAAATATGATTTCCAATAAATATATATTTTTTGCTAGATTTGGGCCGAAATTTGACTCATGTAGTTGAACACTTTTAATTGTTTAAAAAAATTTTAAACGTAACTGTTTCTCAATTTTCACAATTTATTACTTATCATAAAAGTAATTAGAAAAGTAATCAAATAAAAGTTTGTATTCTCTTGCTTATACATATCTATCATTAGATTACCATTACATACTTTTACTAATATCTGGTAGCAAATATATACATTGTCTAGTAAATGTATGCACCTACTAGAAAAGTGTTCATTTCTTTATTTAGTTCATAACTTTTCTAAAATCATACGTAAATGTATACACTGACTTGTAAGTGTATGCATTTAGTGGATTTTACACTTTTACTGTAACATTATATTGAACAAAAAACTTAAATATCAATGAAATTGGAAATAATCTTACCATCGTTTGGTGGAATCGTTTCCATTGTTTCATTAATAAGACTGGCTTCGTTTAATTTCATTGCCATCATAAGAGCTGAAATTTATTAACTTACATTTGTCATTTATACTTCAGATATTACGGGGTAAAAAATAAAATAGTATATTTTTCACAATTTACCGTTAGTATAATCTTCATTCTTGATCGCTTGTTTGATTGTGGCTGGTGTAACATTTTCATTTAACTCCCATGGATCAAATATATAGCCACGATCCAATGAATATAACATTAAACCTATAAGCAAATATTCGAATTATTTTTTTTAAATGGCTAACAATCAACTTTATCACAATAAAAAAATTATACTACAAAACCTTAGGGTAAACTACCACTTGCGGTCATCAGAGAAACAATCTGGAACGCTCACAGATTTGATTGTTTTATCATTATTCTCAAAGAAAATAATGACTAACTTGTTCTTACCTACCCTAAATTCTTACTTGTCAATTGAGTGTTGTAATACGTAAATCAACAACTAATTATAAACATCAATTATCAATTTCACCTACAAATGTAAAGCTGAAAACTAATAATTCATTCATAAGGCTAATTTTCATTTCTATCAACACCCGACTGGTGGTTTAGTGAGTTTGTCGTAGACTAACAAATGTTACGACCGTGATGCTCCTAATAAAGAAGATACTGCTGATCCTTTATAATAATGGGTGAAATGATGCCATACATCTAGGCGCTCTTTAAGACATTTGTTGTAATTACTGATATTACGTACATATTAAATTAATATCTATCGAATGTATGCTTGTCAAAAAAGCAGATTCTATTTAGACTCTACGTTCTATTTAGACTAATATTTTTTCCAAAAATTCAAAATAACATAAAATCTGGTACTACATTTATAAAAGAAGCGGCAGCGATTAGATTGCCTTTCTAAAATAAAACCTTTCCAAAAAGGATTGCTTCATAGCCTCGACGTATACATTTCAAGAGGAGTGATTCGTAAATAGACACACGTTGACAAAACAATTTCAATCAAAATTAATGATTTCAGTCATTGTGAAGGATTAACGAAGGGTTTAAAGGCACCAGTGGATATTTCACTCGTCAAAACCGAAAATTTTTCATTATTACAATGTGTGTCTATGTACGAATCACTCGTCTTGTAATGTAATGTGAAACTTCGGATTCACTTGAGGATTCCTCAATTTCCATTACATCTAGCTTGCACAGAAATCTTTCGGATGGCACTTTGTCGAATGCATTTTCGAAATCCAGAGATGTGATGCTTGTGTCAAATTTAGTGGTGTACTGGTCTAGTGCTAAGAACAACTTCCTTATAACAGATCGTCCAAATGAGAAAGCCATGTTCGCTTAGCAAATTTTTCCGCTATTAATGTGCTGTCTGTGGTTGGATCAGATTGGTTATCAGAACATAGTGATATTGATCTTACCTTAGAGCTTAGGGCGCTTGAAACGTAGTTGAATAATTTCGTCCTGTCGCCAAGGATTGCTGTCTCGTATCTCCTTTTTTCTAGCCTAACTCCTGACGGAACCTCATTGCACATCAGGGTTTTAGTGTGTTTTCTTACAATTTTTTTCTGATACAAATTGCTCTATTGCACTCAGAGCATTTGGCAATATTGGGTAGCTATGTAGCTCTGAGTTGTACAGATAGTTGCAGATATTGGCATAATTTCTATATTCTTAGAAATTAAAATTTTTATCCGTCAATGTTTTATCGAAAATTGGTAAGTTATTAGGCGGTTATAGACACATATCAAATTGAATTAGTTTAGAATGTATTTTGGTCTAACGGATAGTACATCGCTTAGATCCTTAGTACATAACATATTAAGCTTATGCCCTTTACGATAATTTATTAGGTATATGCATAGACCACCTCCTCCCTTGTTTTTACGATCGGCTCTAGTAAGCGAGTAGTTCGGTAGATCTCTAAATGCAGATTCTACTTTGAATGAGGCATATGAATGGTTTTCGCGTCTGGATACAATCTTTTCCCAGTCGGAATCGTTTTTGCTGTTAATTTCGAGTTAGATATTCTTGTAGTTGCTCACCAGTCACATCAAGTTTTAATCCTTTAACATGTAGCCGTGCTCTCAACATGTAGCCGTAGCCGTGCTAATGTTATCGATGCAATCGGCCACAGTGGGTCATGTTAGTTGCGTTAATTGACTTTTTTGACGCATTTGTCGTTTTTGATAATTACTGCCCCTGCCTGCCAGTTGACAACTTTTAGTCACAATCGCTTTTGTTCCAACTTGACTTGTTTACATTTTTATCATCGCTTTTGAGTTACTAGAGATAGTCCTGGTTTTTTCTTGTTATCAACACTTCAATTAGTTTCATATTTTGAGTTGTTTGGTTTTGGTACGTTTAGACTACGTAACGTACTGTCATTACATTTTAAGTCCTAACTACGTTCTCTATTGCCTCTGACAATATGTCCTCTGACTATTTCCTTTGACAATTGATAAAATATTTTAATTTTATATAAAATATTTCAAATTTACTATAAATTTTACTGCTATAAACTCTCGTTTATATGGACTGCGTCCATAAATAATACGTGACAGATAATAACAACTAATATTCGATAATGTATTACAACTACCTTCAGTAGTTGCCGCTGCCCAATTCTGTCCGCTAGGTGAAAACTGTACACAGAAAACGCGCACCTCCATTTTGTAGGTACGCGCAGCCATATCACCTTTACGTACACCAGGCAGCGGTACAGCAACATCACCACCTTCACGTCGATCACGCATTTCTACAAGAGCTGTGTTACCAAATTCCGTTATACGTCGTCGATTCATAAAATCCTAGAAAATAAAAACGTAATATTTAAGCTATCAAAAGAAAAATATGTATATCAAATTTATAACTTACATTAACTCCTTCCAAAGACATGTTCTGAGTTATTTCGAATCGTTTAACAATAATTCCCTGAGTTACATTATAAAGCGAAACAAATTTTGATTGACCAGCAGCTAAAATATATTCTCCATCAGCAGTATAACAAATTGTTGTAAAAGATCTGAAAGCAATGATCATTAAGAAAAAAAATTTGCAAAAAAATGCGGTTTGTCTATCAGGAAGAATCTATGGCAGTGTAAAAAGGTTCTAACAATTCAATAAATTGATATGCACAGTTAGACATGAATAATAAATAAAATCTTCGGAATTTTCGTGAAAGAAAAATGTTTTCTGTTCATTATCCCAAATGAATTTGTACCGAAATTCCTTATACTTAAACTTCAATGATCTGTTTTGATACGTAAAAGTTAGAACCCAAAAAACAAAAATGTTGCCGTATAAACCAAACATATATTTCGTGGGCGTTTTTGTTATAAAATTATTGACAAATGGAAAAACTTAGGAAATAATTCAAAAACCCCCAACAAAATATATTTTTGGTTAATATGGCTATATTTTTTACCTTTTTGTTTATGAGCTCTACTTTTTACATATCAAAACAGATCACCGAAATATAAACAATCGGCGAGATGAATATCCACAAAATTCATTTGGGATAATGAATTTAAATTGATGTTTCAATAAGTTCAATGCCATAAGGAGTTGTCTTCACTTAAGTCCTCAAGAAAATCCTAAACCAATTGATCGAAACGTCGACTGATATTAAACAAACATCTTTGATGTACAGAAAAAAACTTTTTTATTGACAAACAGAGATTTTACTTATTAATTCTAAAATTGGACATGAATTATCAACATAGTGAGAAACGCAGTATCAGAATTAGAACAATAAGTATCCAAGTATCTATTTGCAACTAAATCCATTTAACCTTAAAGCATCCTTCAAGCGTTTAACCAATTCCCACTGTAAATTCTTTTAAGAAAGAAATATTTATAAATTTTTTAAGCCTTAGAAACACTTACTTCGCTTTTTGTGTATGTTTAGCTGTAACAACATCTCTATTCAATTGACCGCTAATAATATCAAATTTACCATCAATTGAACCCATTTGGACAGCTGTCGACACGTCGTAAAAGCTAATTTGTCCATTTAGTGTGGCCACAGCAACTTGTTGACCGTCAGGCCTACAATAATAAAAAGTCTTGTAAGCGACCAGAAAACTTTAGTAAACTAAAGCTATATGAATGTAAAATTTAATCAAATATTAAGCTCTAACCTGAATGCAACACATAAAGCATCTGATGTTAGTTCGATAGGTTCAGGTTCCGCGCCCCGTTCAATTGTATTCCAAATTCTCAAATGCTTATCCCATGAAACTGATGCCAATATTGTTGATGTTAGAGAAGGACTGAATGTTAAACTGGACTAGAAATATAAAATGGAAAGTTAACTATCTGTTAAAAATCTTGTGTCACTGAAAACGGTCAGGAATCTAACCTTGCTGACATATCATTTCGTGATCGCTCACTATAGACAACGAAATATTGTTTACTTGAATTTAATATATATACTGAATGATAATTATAATAAATTGAGATTCTATTTTGCTTTACGTGGGTTTAATTTCACCTTATTACTCCAAATAAACCATTAATAATAAATTTACTTTTATTAAAGGTATGATTTTCAAAAACTGTCATTATCGAGCCATTCAAGTCAAATATAGCCAAATACAATAAGGCACTTGAATAACTATCTATTAATCAACATTATGAAGTCTATTTATTAATCAACTTATGTTGATATTTTGTGTACTGTTGTTTTTATTATCAAAATTAAGAATTAAGGTTGTACAAAACAAAATACGTATATAATAAATATATGAAAGGTATAGGATTCATGAAAATTTTGGATTGCGAGACTTTCATTGAGAAACAGATTTTGGGACTTCTGAGTCCAAAAAAGGGACTATAAAAAAATGCCTGTGTTAATTCATGTACGATGTAAGTGTGAGAATTGCTTCTAGACTACTGGATCGATTGAAGTGAAATCTGGTGGGTTAGTATAAAAAATATCTCCAGGTAAATGAGAGAGCAGCAATGGTATCTTACAAAATAAGTTATCGTATTGTTGTTTTTGGAAAACCAGATACAATTGCGGAAACCCTAATTAAGCCATGTATAAAATATGTTAGCCGTGTATAAAAAATGATTTCTGGGTAAAACTATTATTTTCAAATAATAGTTTTACGCAGAATTCGCAATATAGGGAAAATATTGAACAAAAACGTATTTCAAGACTTCAAGATTGTAATGAGTTTACGTTTCAATTAAATGCGTTGCAGGCCTTTAGATTGTATGCCTTTTTGCTATTTTTTTTTTATTTTGTGCTTTTCGATTTTAAGCTATTTGGTCTAATGTGCCATTGCAATATCTTTAATACAACACGCTTTTGCCATCTTTAAGTTTAATTTTTTAGCTACATCCTTGAAACTATTCAAGATAGGACATTGAACATAATCTCATATTAGTGGTTATTCTAAGCACTTTCTATTTTATCTTAAACACTTTCTGAATTCAAAATTTAAAATAAACACAGGTCTATTTTAAATTTATAATTCTTTACAAACTTTGATAATTATTTCGAAAACAGCTAATGTGATTTTTATAAGATTTCTTGTTCGGCAAAATCGTTGAATGCTTATACAATTGGCCTAGTTAAAAAAACGGACGCGTAAGGTTCGCATTTTGACCTTTATAAAAAATGACATTCATGTTTTGTTGTTTCAAAATTTTAAAATGAAAAAAATTCTTGTTGCCAAATTTGTCATAATTACTCATATTTTTAAATTTTTGTTAGCATAGCATAAGAGATGTGATTTTTTCATAAGAATGTTAGTAATTTACGTTTATTACGGTAATTTGCTTAGCGTTGCTGCGTCTCTAATGCAAATCGATTTTAAATATTTTGGAACATAATTTTATTAGATCTGTTATAACCAATCTGTCCGTAATTACACTTTTGTAATTGCTCAACCTTCAATACCTTGGTTTTTATTAAAGATGAAAAAATAAAACCTCTCAAATTTATATAACACTAAGAACTTAATACCGACAGTTTGAGTGGTTGAATATACTGAGCAAATATTGAATGATAAAAAACCAAGACCGTTTTTGTAATGCTATACATATATTGGGCAGCGATACTCAACCTGCGGCTCGCCAAGCTTTTATGCGCGGCCCGAAACACTATTACTAAGAAGGTGCTTTTTAAAAATATGGAAAGGGATAACTTAAAAAAAGTCATCACCCCAAAAAAAAGGAAATGAAGTTAGATTCTAACTTCATTCATTTCCTTTTGTTTTTTGCTCACCCAAAATGTTGCGGCCCGTGTTACATAGTAAACAAATTTATGTGGCCCGAAGGACAAAAAGGTTAAGGATATCTGTATTGGAGGCATAAAATAAGGGCTTCAGTATTAACGATCCCTAGATATAACATATAGAATCTTAAAAATGTTCCATGGACACTGTAAAAATATCACAAATTAAAAATTATTATCAAAATAAAGTTTTTACCACTGGTCCTTGATGACCATGCAATATCTCCAACATTCGACCCAATTTGATCGAAAACAAATAGATCTCAAACACGTCTTGTCCGCCAGCCGCTACAAACTCGCCACTCTGATCCAGCGATACGGTTGACAATTGAACTGGTTTTGGCGTTGCAAATGTACGAAAATTACGATACCTAAATAGTTTTTATTAATTTAAATTATCAGTTTAAAATAAACTATTTTAAATTTATTTTAAGGGAAAACTTATTTTACTGAAAACCACTCATTTTAAACAAAATTATTGCCGTAATGTTTTATTTCAATTGTTTAAATCACTTCTAAATTTTTATTATACACGAATTGTAAATAATACACTTCACTTCGCCGAAAAATTGTTAATGCGATTCAATACAAATAGAGTAAAAAATATTTAAATACACCTTTAAGTAAACCGAATTTAGGATAATTCACCGCCAGCAATTCACCCCGAGAAATTAATCGTCAGCAATTCACCGCCTCATCACTTCAACGACTGAGCAATTCACTGCCAGCAATTCATCGCCTTAACAATTCACCGGCGAAAAATGTATTGCAGTAAAACCTATGTTAAAAATTTGATAAAAGTCTGTTAGCGTTTTTTTTTTAAAGATAAATCTTTGTTTATCTAATTTTTATTATTTGAGGTAGTATTATTCTAGATATTATTTTAGTAGATTTTAGAAAGTTGTTTAGGTAGTCTTTTACAATTGGTAGTGAATTTCGAAAAAATAACATGACAGCGCACAACGATAACAAAGAGTAGTAGGCACTCATCATAATGCGGATACGAATATTTTCGATTACTTACGTGTAACAGCGCATAACTTCACGTTCTAAACATAGACTGATACAAAAAATTCATTCAAAAAAAAAATATATATATATATAATAAAAAAATCAAAAAGAATCTAAAAAATAAAATATATAAAAATAAAAAAGGGAGACTTTTAAGCCGACCTCCACGTGATGTCTCCTGGGTAACGGTAACAGGTTATATGAAATACAGTAAATACACTGCGTTACCTCAGATGCCCATTAACACAGGTTTTACTGTAATATATTTTCGTCCGTGAATTGTTAGGCGATGAATTGCTGGTGGTGAATTACTCAGGCGTTGAATTGCTGAGGAGGTGAATTGCTGATGATGAATTGCTCGCGGTGAATTTTCCAGACACGAAATAGACTATATGAATTCAAAGCGTAAAAATGTGCAATATCTAAACTAATAATTTAAATAAAGCTAACCTCAACATATCATAAGCACGAACAGTACCATCAACCGATGCCGAAATCAATATATTCTTAGTTACACTGAATGCTACAGCCGTAACAGGTGCATTATGGTCGGAAAATGTAATGAAACAAAATCCGGAATTCAAATTCCATACTTTAACTTTACCATCTTCACCACCGGTTGCAATGTATTGGCCATCAGCCGAATAAGTCAGGCATAGCATGTTATTTGTGTGTCCTTGTTGTTTCATTACGTATGTTTCACCTAAATTTTCGTACATTAAATGTAAAACACAATAATATTAAAATGTTTTTGTTATATTGTAAGAAAGTAACTTTGGACCCCGGTAAAGGTCAGCTGCTTATTGTTGCGAATCTTAGCTATACGCTGTTGTAAGGAGAAGGGATTGTGTTGTAAATGATTTGTTTTGATGGCTTGCATTCTATATAAATACACATGACATTATGTTAAGCTTTTACTTTTTCTGATAAATTGTAACACACCCCCAGCCTATTGGTGGCGTGTCAATGTAATGGCACAAACAGATATCTCAATAATAATCACAGAATCAAATGTTCTTCGAAAACAGGTTGCTCGGGCGCCAGGTCAGTTTAAAGTTAGACCGCACTCTGGAACTGATGGTGATATTACTTCGGTCCTCAGTGGCTTAGGAAAACTCAGCAGGTAAGTAAACCAGGTGTTCTCGTTCTTGCGGGGAGACTGTAATAAACTTATTCCCTAATAAGTGAAACAGAATTAAGGGTTTAACAAAACCGTGTATTGTTCTTCAAATACATAAACAAAGAAAAAAAAAATGTTATATTATAAATAAAATAATCATTAATCAAAATATAAACCCAAATTCATTTATAGCCTTTATGGCGGTAATCAAAATATATAGTAAATAAAGCACTTAAAGCAAAATGGTTTTAATATGGTGGTGCAAGCGTAATAACAATGAAAAAGTGGTGCAAATGAATTTAGCGGTGGTCGTATATTACAATACAGAATGCGAAATATATAGTAAATAAGCCAAATGGGTTTAATACGGTGATGCAAACGCAATAATAATGAAAAAACGGTGCAAATGAATTAACGGTGCTCGTATTTTACAATGCGGCGCGGTAACAAAATACAGAAGGCGGTGACAAAATAACGAAACGGCGAAAAGGTGAGAAGCATGTAACTACGGGATGCAAGCAATCAATCATAATCAAACAAATAATAAACTGAGCCTAAATATACTATCATGGAATGACGACTATCTCTCAATATACGCTATGGATCACAGGTAGGGTAGGGACATTCGGAATCTACTACTCAGCGGGTTATAAATCATGTACCAACATATACACAATAATGAGTTACAGGTAGGAACACTCGGTATTTACTACTCACAGCGGGTTATAAATCATACACCAATATTCACACAATAGTAGGTCACAGGTAGGGTAGGTATATTCGGAATCTTCTACTCACAGTTAGGAAGGTAGGTGTATACAAATGCAATTACGGAAGGGTGAATAAATCTCAATGCTTAATATGGAGACTTGACAGGACCGGTATGCTCGGAAGTTGCTACTAGTCACAATAACATCATTGTTTATATAGACGTTAATGTCACTGGAGTTACCAAAACTAACCTCGTATAGAAGCCAATGTTGGTCATACTCTAGCTAATGAATCACTACTAACCACAGTAGCACCGTTGTTTACATAGGTGCCGCTATTACCAGAGTATCAACAACTAATCCTTGTTTACATAGATTAGCATTTGACACACGGTAGAGTAGGTAACGGAAAGGATAGTTACTATCTACTACAGTACAACCCTTATTTACATAGGTGTTACTGTCGTCAGAGCATCAACAACTAATCCTTGTTTACATAGATTAGCGTTTGACGCCTTCGTGCAGGTAACGGATAAGGTAATAATGATCAGTTACAGTATCACCCTTGTTTACATAGGTGTCACTGTCGCCAGGCCATCAACAACTAATCCTTGTTTTCATAGATTAGCGTTTGACGCCTTCGTGCAGGTAGGTAACGGATAAGGTAATCTCGATCAGTTACAGTATCACCTTGTTTACATAGGTGTCACTGTCGCCAGAGCATCAATCAACTGTCTGCTGTTGCCGGACTCGGGAGGGCCAGAGACTATCTCTTAAAAGCTTAGAAATTCGCTCATTTATAGAGGACCAAGCACACAACACTCACAATTGTGTGGAAAAGTTGACCCTTCCACAATCTACGTATTAACATATCCTACTCCTTTAACAGTCAGATTTATATATGATTATATGGGAATATATTCCATCTCTTTCAAAACCATGCGGACCCATATATTTCTCATGCTCGCACAATCACATGGAATTATGCTATATAACTTATTATAATCAGGCGACGCAGAGAGTGTACGCTTCTCACTGTCTTACTTAATGGGCCCTATATTTCTGTCTTTTATACTCGCTACGCAATTTATTTAGCATACAATAATATTCACGTAATATTTTGTGTTCTTAATTCGGAAGGAATAATTATTTAATTATTCTAAAGTCTTTTGAAGCTACACCTGCTACTTATATTTGACATATCCTAAGTATAATATTCCTATTGTAATATTTATTAAATGTCTTTAAGAAATAATCATTTAAATTAAAATATGAAACAACAAAACATCTGAATATTGTTTACTTCGTTATGACGCGTTTTAATTTTTACGCATTAATACAGACAGACGGGTGCAGTCTTTTTGACTAGATGGTTGCCAACTTGAGATACGTCGATCTATTTATTTTATTATATCACGGAATATAGACAGTATTATATATAGTAACATCACTTTGTTACAAATTTCCAACAGCAGTTGGTTATTTATTTGTTAGCGGAGGGCTTTAAAGCCGGAACCAGAGTTTTTGGACCCCGGTAAAGGTTAGCTGTTTATTGCTGTGAATCTTAGTTGTAAGGAGAAGGGATTATGTTGTAAATGATTTGTTTGGATGGCTTGCATTCGATATAACTACACATGACATAATGTTTTAAGTTTTTAGTTTTTCTGTTCAGTTTCCAACAGCAGTTGATTATTTATTTGTCAGCGGTAGGGTTTTGAAGCCAGAGCCAGAGTTTTTATAGGGAGCTACATGCAACTGAAACATTTAGCTTCAGTTCCGCTTCCCACGCAATTTAGACTAACAATAATTCAACTTGCAATTTGGAATATCAAAAGAAGGCTATATTTTCCTTCAAATAAACGTTAAGCTACACAATTCACAAGACTTACCTTGTATATTTTAATTAGAAAATTTATAAACATTAACATGACATCTTATTTTAATGTAACTGAAAGTGAACCCTAAGATGTCAAATAAATTTTATTTATACTAATACATAATGCATACAAATATCAGCACGGAAAACTATCAAAACGTAACAATTACGAAATATAACTACGTCTACGGATACAATTCGCATTTGTAAAGGAAAGTATAATGTACATTAAATATGTATGTCAAATCTGTCCCAGAATATGTACAAACCTTATAACTCGAGAATGTGCGAACCGGTTTGAAAAACACCATGTTTTTATTTAACACCCGTTTTTTTCAACTTTACGCAATTTTTGTCAAAACAACTGTCTAGAACATTTAGATCAACGTATTATTAAAGATGAAATCGCATATTAAAGATGACACGCATTTATTAAAGATAAAATCTTAATAATCAGTATTGTTTTGGTCTCAGGAGAACAATTTACGGAATAACAAGAATAATCACAGATAAACAGATAACTGAAAACATAGAACTTATAAAAACATGGCATAGTTTTTATATCTTCTAAGTAAAAAGCAGAGTTGCTGATAAATACTCATCCAATCCCGCAGAAGTATATAGAGAAATTAATTAGAGCTGAAAGGTCGACTAATATTGAGGCCCGTCGACTAATATAATTTTTAATACAAAAAAATCTTCCTCTGAAGAGTTTTCAGAAAGAATCAATCACGATAAAGAACTCGTGGAGGATCCCCTAGTTGCAATGGATCTGAATAACATTTCAGTCAATCATATTAGCAGAATTGGGAGGAAGGAAAGAAAATTCTCAACGCCCGTTATAAATTATATTTAAGAATCGTCCGGACGTTATAAAGATTCTTTCTAATAAAAGAAAACATCAAGGCAATATTAGAATTGGTGCGGATCAAACCAAAGTTCATCGTGATTTACAAAGAGAGGCAGTGCAATTATTGAATTCCAAAAATATTAATGGTTGTAATGATTACTCAATTCGATACATATACGGGGTGCCCTCAGTTGTGAAAAAAAAATGTTAATCATCCAAAAAGTTGAATATGCCGCCATTATCAATTTACTATCACAATGTCGGAGGTGTAAAAACAAAATTACAGGAATTTGGAAATAATGGTAACTGCTGTGTTTACGATATTATAATCACCATAGACAGTTAGCTCAATTATGAGATATCGGATGGTGAATTAGGTTGAAATCGTTCAATATATTTCGATTAGATAGAAGTCCACTTACAAGTGACAAAAAGGAGGGAGGTGGTGTATTAATGGCTGTTAATAAGAGATTCAGTTCTACAAAAATTAATTGTAGTATCGTGCATGTCTATCATTCATTTGTTACCATTTCAACGGCGAGCAGCAGACTGGTGATAGGAGCCTCTTACATACCGCCTAATTCAAGTCTGAATATTTATAAGTATCAATGTAGTGCAATTGAAGAAATAAGCAACAAATTTGTGGAGTGAAACCTATTAATAACTGGAGATTATAATCTGAATTGAATGGTGTGACAATACTGTGGACTTGAGGAATTCATTTAATCACATTCAAGACTGTACGTCGTTATTAGCGGAAGAGTGTGCATATTTTAACTATAATCAAATTAATAAAATTCCCAATAGTAGGGAAATATTTCATGATTTAATATTAACTGATGTTTTATCTGTATCTGAATGTAGAAATGCTATTGACATGTTGTTTCCAAATTCTATATACGACTGGAGAAATTTACTACAACTGGAGAAAGGCAGACTTTGGGGGTTTAAATGTAGCCTTTAATAATGTGGATTGGACCATGCAATTTGTAGAGTTAGATCTCAAAATTAGTATTAATAACTTGGATACTAGTATTTACGAACTAATAGATATGTATGTTCCGGTAAAACGGGTTAGAACTTCTCGCTATCAAGTGTGGTTTAATAAGGATTTAAAAATTATCCTGAGAGAAAAAATCAAGTTAAAAAAATGATTTGTACAAAACAATGATGAGGACACTTATGTTCAATTATCTGATCTTAGAGTACAATGTAAAAGATTATCAAAGATCTGTAATTCTGAATACTTAAACGCTGTAAATAATTTACAGAAAAATCCAACAAAATTCTAGTAACATAAATAATAAGAAAGACACTAACCAAGTTCCCAATGTTATGCACTATAATTTAGCGAAGGACAATGGGGATGACGTAAACTTGCTTGCTGTTTTTTTCTCTACAGTATATCATGATAACACACACTTGCTCGAATAGCTCGGTTATTACAGATATTGTGAATAACAATATAAGCTGTCCTCTACTTTCAGTATCAGAAGTTTTCGTCAAGTTAACAATCTAGCTGAGAATTGCACTAGTGGCGCGGATGGTATTCCAGATATATCCCTAAAAACTTGCGTTTTCTCATTATGTAAGCCAATATGTTTCTTAATTAATTCCTCATTGAACAGCCAAACTTTTCCTCAAGTTTGGAAACATAGTTATATACACCCAATATTTAAAAGTGGGGGCCGTTCGAAAGTTGAAAATTATCGTAGTGTTTGTATTCAATCGGCTTTACCAAAAGTGTTAGACAACCTCATGTCGAATTATTTATCGTGCTCTTGTAAACATCTTATAGTACTACAACAGCATGGCTTTCGTCAGGGAAATCTAATGTAACAAACATAACCATATATATAACACACTTGTTGAAGACCCTAGAGAAAGGGGAGGAGGTAGATGCGGTCTACACGGATTTTCCAAGGCCTTCGACAAAGTGAACCATAACATATTGGCAAGGAAAATGCACCTGGTTGGATTTCATAAGGGTTTGGTGAACTGGTTTAGTAGCTACCTTTCCAATAGGACACAATCGGTCAGGATAAATAATTTTAATTCTAGGTCAATTGATGTAACTTCTGGGGTACCCCAGGGAAGACATTATTCACCATTAATTTTTACTATTTATGTTAATGAATTATGTAATTCCATTGAACACTGTAAGATTTTGTTATTTTCGGATTACGTTGAGTTGTATATTAACAATTCACAATTCCATGGATTGCAATAAAATTCAAAAAGATTTAGACTCATGCATGGATTGGTGCTCATATAATAATTTGTTTCTGAAATTAGACAACTGTTTTCATATTAGATTTTCAAAAAACCTAAGGAGATTGATTTCAGTTACAAATTAGAGAATTCAACAGTAAAAAGGTTTCTTCGATTCGGGACCTGGGAGTAATCTTCAACTCAAAGTTGTCTTTCAAAGAACATATATCCTCAACAAAAATGCTGGGATAAAAGGCTTTAACTGTTCTCTTTCAAGCCTAGGTAAGAGCTAGCCTTGAATATGCTAGTTTTATTTGGTCTCCACATTATACAGTGTATATCGAGCAATTTGAGAGAGATCAAAATAGGTTTCTACACTATTGTTAATTCAGAAGTGGTATATTTCATAAGCAGGGTAATTACGAAGTGATATTGAACAATTTAAAATAAAATTCTCTCAAAAAAAGCCAGGCGCTCTAACATACCATGCAATGAGTCGAATTTGCGATATGAAATTGAGGCATGGAGACACTGGGTTTTTGTTTTTATAAAACAAAAGAAAGCCATGAGAAGCATTGATGGCACATCTAATAGTCACGAAAGCTGGTTTTCAAGAAGTATGAAATTCTGACACTTTCATCAATATATGCCCTAATAACTGATGAGGGGTTCACCAACAAAGATTTAACCTCATGCTTCAGGACATACAGTGCTGTGGGACCAGGACGAGACAAAATAGATAATTACTAGAAATCAGTGAAACGTCTGAATACGTACGAAAGACATAAAACTTTATAACGAGTGTTCATCAGAATTGAAGGTACCTGATGAGGAAACCTTCAAAAGCAAGTTAAAAGGGACATTATTGGAGCAATTGGCATAAGCAATCGAATATATCAAATTCAGAAGATTAGAATGAAACGAATATATTACAAGTGTATATATTTATATGTTTTGTCTTATATGTATATATTACTTTGACGTGTAATTTTATTACAAAATAAATCTATTCTTATTAATTTTAAATTGGTAAAGTTTACTTAAGCGCATACATAAAATTTGAGCTACAAATTTTATATCTGCTTATGCGTTGATGAGTTTTATGAATCATGAAACAAACTGAGTCAATATAAATCGGTCAGCCTGATGCGTTATAAAAAATTTGATAGTATCGAAATATGAACAAAAGAAAAGTACAGTATGAACTTACTTTGCCATTCCCAAACAAGTAAATGTCCGATACCTCCACAACCCAATGCAATCCAATCACCACTAGAATTCAATGATATCGAACTGATCGCCTGATTCGATATATTCAATGTATGTATTAGATTTATATCCGGCATTTCATGGATTAGAAATGTACCATTTTCAAAGCCTAAAATCATCATTTTCAAATAAAAAAAACATTTTTTTTAACAAAATTTTGTCACACCTGTGACTAAAACTTTTATAGTTTTATGATAAGCAGCTGCCGATAATCTGATAAACTTATCACCATCATCTTTACCCCTACAATGTGATGCTATATTTTTCGATGTAAATTTTTTAAACAATGGCTCCAAATC
>WYDF02271542.1:7623-18000 GCA_009867245.2 Adranes taylori | reverse complement strand
GGTTAATAATAATAACTTACTTTTTTTGCAGCTCGTAATTAGAGGGTAGTCTAATTACTATGGAGCTATCGCTAGATCAACGTGGTTTGAGTGAAACGCACAATTTGATGCTAACTAGATAAATCTCACTTTATTGTAACAAGACATCAGCCTTTATAGTAAACTTAATAATAACAAAGTATACGTGATATTTAACAAAATGAATGAAAAGTGCATTGTGTACCTTTCGCTGTAGGACACCTACGCGTTTTGATTCATTTCATTAGAACTATTATGGTGCTATATATTTAAAAGTCATCGCACTTGAGCTAGAAGCCTATATATTTAGAATTTGCTTGCAATTAAGATATGTCACGTTACTAATCATATCAACTATAAACATTAATTTGGTTTCGATAGCTCATATCAATAGACATTTGTTATAATACGAATAGACATTGAATATGATGATATGAACGTGCTATATGTTTTGAGTACTGGCATATAGCTAATTTGTTTTTCTAAATATCTTTTGATAATGAATTTAATTAAAAACATACTTGATAAGTAGTTTTCTTTATTAAAGGATACAGGACCAAGTGCTCATAAAACATTGTTACACATAAGAGACAGAATTTTATTTGTGAATTACATATGTACGCATAGTATATTGACACGTTATTTGTTATACTGTCATGAGGATACCCAGCGCATTCACCAAATATGTCACGTTATTTTTTACGAAATAGAGGGATGAAATCTTACTAGATAAATAAGTACCACTTTACTGTATTAAGCCCCCCAACTATCAAAAGGGATCGAGAATATAACTTGATAATTTTTTTAGACAATTTAAATTCTAGCGCCTAGCTAGAATTCAACGTCGGCAAACACATAAAAGAATCAGACTCAATTTTTTTGTACTCAATATACTCATGTATATAAATAATTAGCATATAATAAATTATATCAGTAATTCTCAAGTAAATGAAATAAAAACGTTTAATGAGACGTTTAATTTACAAACTAATGGTGACGATAGTTTAATATGATATTTAATAATAAGTTTAAAAAAATTAATTAATAGAACTAATTTGATTGTTAGACAACAATGCTTAAATAGCAAAACATTTTCTAGAATCTAGCCATCTTTGCTTATAAGTATTTAAAGTATCTACAGTAGAACTAATAAAAATGAAAACTTTTAATTTTACGCGTTACAATCTATTAAGTTTCTTTCGATCGAGATTTTCCTTTATATTTATCTATATTTATTTGTCCAAACTATACACATTATTTGCAAAAATGAATTATTTGAATATGTGAATATTTTAAAGTTAGTTCGAAATTTAGTCTTCTCAAAATTTACAAGGCTACGATGATCAGGTGTAAAAAAGCATGTTACCCTAAAAGGCAAGTCTAGAAAATTACGTAATACTGCATAATAAATAAATAAAAGTTATTATTCAACCCAAATCTAGAAAAATTAAATGTATAAACAAATATTATTATTATTATTATTGTCGCTGGTAAATAAAACGTATTTTCTATTATAAGATAAACAAAACACTATTTTTATTATTTATTAATCCAACGCATTGTGCTATCCCGCTTAACAGAGTAGGGATTTACTTTAGTCGCCTATCTATTTGCATTGACTCATCGTGCTCGAGTGTATGCATATATGTGCTACGTACGTGCGTGCGTGCATATATAGGGCTCCGCTGCTGGGTGTGCAAAATGACGCATTATTATTTATTACAATATTCGAAGTAGGATTATCGTATTCATGCATATGAGCGTGCATACATGGTACACTATTGATTTAGTTGTGGCTTGCTGTTACACACACATTATACCGTACTGTATAGTGTGTGGATAGTGCTGTTGTAACACTGAATTAAATGAGGAACCATACCAGATCGTAAAATGAGTCATTGACTACACTCAGGCCCGTGTAACGGAGCCAAAGTTATGTGATGGCATTCGTCTATAAATAGCAAGATTTTAAATATAATAATTTTTTTTCTGATCCAAGTTAATTCGAAAAGCACTCAACAACAGCAGCAACAGTCGGCAGCGATTGAATGCTTTTGGTAACCAATATTCTATATATAGCATACGATGTTTCACTGGATTTCATGTATATTAAATAGCTTTGATTCTCCTCCTATCTCTCCATCAACATGTGAAGATATTTATTGTGCATATATATTTCTTTCTTTGTTTATATTGTCTAGAACACCAATAGACGTTAGTTTGTTAAATCGTTAAATGCTGTTTCATTAATTAGCAGTAAGAATCTTTTTCATCTGCCCGCAAGACTAATCTCGTACATGTAGCTACTCGTGCCCCCGGTGATCCACTGAGGACCGGAGGAATAAGATCAGGATCCAACGTGTGGTACACGTTAAATTGCCCTGGCGGCCGAGAAATAGCTCCAAACGCTATTAAATTCTGTAATATTTAAAATATTTGTTTGCGTCATCTGTGACTGTCGCTAGGGCTCTCCGATAGCAACGTCGCGAGCGAGAGTCTATCACATTGCAAAATTTACTACGACTATAATTTGGATGATGATATATCAATAATATAATTATTGGGAATATAAATTTTATATGTGAATACGATTTTTGAAAGAAGTTCGAATGATACAATCCTTTAAGCTACATATAATGCAACAATTTGTTACAAATTTCAATAGGCTCCTAATTAGAATTGAGGAATTTTGTGCCAAATTGGAATTGGCTGCTAATTGTGACTACCACTTTCTAAGTCAGCAGCCAGAATGAAGGTATATCATTTTCAGTTATATAGACTCAGTTATAAGTACTCACAAAAGTTGTAAAAATTTTAAATGAGTATCACAAAAATCTCTTGCCTGCTGAAAAATCCGAAAGTAGATTTGTAATCAGTATTAAGAATACTTCCAGATTCAGTTACTCTGTTTTCTGTGAAAGAAAAAAAGTTCATTTTTGTCGACCAGTAATATCGCTTCAAATATATCATCAGTTGAATTAGATGTAACTATTAAAATCTATTCTACGAAATGATTGCACACCACTGTTTGAATAAAGAAAATTTCCCTTGCAGTTTCAACATCCTGATTATGCATAGCTGCATGCCACGAAGATTTCCACAAGTTAATCTTCCAATAGGAATTCTACGTTACGTTGTGCACCGCTAACAGTTCATTCTATCCGAATTCGTTTACGATGTCTTTCAAATTAAATTTAGCGCGAGAAATAGTTTAGTTTTGAAAAGATAACTTCACGCTTTTCAGTACAAGTCATAAACAGTTTTTCCAGAAATGGCTTGTCTTATCAGTATACCATTTCTGTTTAAAAAATATTATATTAAGTAGAATACTTTTCACATGATTTAATAACGCTTTTTTAGTAATCTAGTTTATTTAGTCTTTAACTCGTATCAAAAGATATTAGCTACACATTTTTTAATAGAAGATGTAGCGATCTACAAAGAAAAGACATTCAGTAAAATGTGCTGAGTTAAGTTTCCAATTTCACACTATTTAACTTTTCACAATAAGCAGTTTAAGCGTTAAATTTTGAATTAAAGACAATTTCTAACATAAAATTAATGGAAGTATTTTCTTTATACCCAATATGTGCTGAATTTTGTTGAGATTGTAAAAATTATGGTGAAATCAACAGAGAAGACATATTTAATCCTTTCGTGACGAATTTCAAATATATAAAAATTCTTGTAGATATAAAATTGCTAACAGTATTTAGTTGGGGGCAGATATCCTTCAAAATTTTAAAAATTATCCTTTTATCCTGGAACATATTTCCCAATAGTATTTTCACATGGGATAGACTTAGAGTGTATGGAGTTGTTAAATGAAATAAATGTAAAAAAGGAAAATTATATTTATAATCATTAGCTTCTTACCAATGGAACGGAGTAAAACATTCATTGTACAGTGCAGCACCGCACGAGAAACAGTTTCTTTAAGTTGTAGAATGAATCCCTGTCAGTCAGTATTTTGTATATAACGACATAAATTAAATTATTCTCTAGTCCAAATTAAATCATGAAGTTAAATTGTTAAATAAGTATTTTGACTTATGGGGTACAGTAGAGTACAGTGTTGGATAATAATTAAATCATTCTTTTAAGTTTGAATTCTTTGAAGAAAATAAATTAAATTGATTGGGCAACAAGTTTAGTTATTGAAATAAATTAAAATAAATTCAAATGAATTAATGAGGTAACGGTGTAATTCTAAAATAACTTTGTGATGGTAGGAATGACATAAACTGTAAGTAAAATAATTTTTAAATTCATTTAGGAATTTATTTAACTAACTTTAATAATAATATTTGCACGTAGTAATTGAATATAAATATTAATTTATTTTATTATTTTGATGAGGCGCTATTTTTTTTTAATTATAATTTTATTTAAATGTGCGCATTCTTAAATTATTCTCAAAACATTTTATTAAGATTATGCTTTGTGTTTTATTCAAATAGCTTTGACAAAAAGAGAGGATATGTTGTTGATAAGGTTGTGCAGAGATTAGTTAAATTTATGTTTGATCTAGTAGAATTAAATAAGAAAAGTACTCGTAATCCTACCAATAGCAAAGTCTATCGTTTTATTTTAAAAGACAACTGTTCTAGCGACAATTTCTAGCGGGAATTTCTAGTCACATTGTTTATAAAATCAACACACAAAATAAACAGTGACAATATGTCAACATCAAACCTTAGCATCCAGAAGGAGAAATCTAATCGGTGTAAAACTGGTATACAACAAACTGGTATTAAAACTGGTATACAACACAGATAAATTGAACTGGTGTGATTGAAAGTGCGTACTTAATAGTAAAGATATTTGGGAGAATCATGAAGTCCAAGAGCTAGTCGAATACAAGTAGTAATTCACATATATGGCTTTCAATTCCAGAGGATAAAAAATAGGAAACCATACCAGTGGTGTAAAAGACAAGTTAAAAAGGAAGTGGTAAAGCTTAAGAAGTAACAAAGCTCAGGACTTTTTAATCTAAATCAAGGTGATATCGGATTATCAGATCCCATTAATTCAATTAATTAATGATTGCAATAAGCAATTCTCTAATAGATATTGAATACGGTGAGTACTCCTCTAATGTAATATAAATTAACTAATAAAATCTAATTAAATTCTTCAAATATAATTTAACAAATCAACCAATCAATTTAATAATGATTAATTCATAAATAATGTTAATATAAATTAATAAAGATAGATTTATTTCAAATAGCGGGGATACATCAAATGAATCCGCTTCCCTCGGAAGCAACACGTGATCATGCCGACAGATATGCCCGCGCAAAAACATAAAGCGAGACTAATCATATCATTTTCGCGCTGATGTCAGGTAATAATGAACTGATGGGAGACCTTTATGATTTATCTAGAATTTATTGCCAAACTGGAAGTAATTGTGCGTGATACATATTTAAAGGCACTTAAGAAGTTCACTGTTTTTTGGCTGGGTTTGTGTTAGTTCTATGTAGCATATCCGTGATTATGGGAATACATTTTTGTGGGGAGATGCTAGAATGCATATCGGATACATGAAATGAGATGAGCTTTTATACGAAGATATCGACGGCATGTCGGGACATTTGAACTAAACATGTATGTGTGTCTATCACATTTTTGCAAAAGCGATCTATTCTAATTATTATCCTTATTAAGATGTTTTAAATTGTCATTTCCACCACTCAATTTTACATAAGTCTTTAAGCGTTTAACCCTTTTGTGCTGTCAGTTAATCTCTGATTGGTTATTAGTTCCACGAATCTTAGCAGAAGCCGTTTTCAATGCAATGCTTTTAAGATTTTGACCGAATAAAGGTACCCACTACCGTTTGAAAACTGGCACCACTTACATTTTCCTACTAATCCATCACAAATGGAATGCAACTGTGATCATTAGAAATCTCAACGGATCAGGAAGGAATTTTTCTATTGGTCGGAAGTACAACCTTCCTGAAATTTTGTAGCAGAAGGTTCTTTCAAATCACGCCTTTTTAGCGGCTTCTGCAACAAGCTAAGAGCAGCGTCTTCTCAGCAAATTCCACATAAAAGGAGCCACTCAATCTAGCGTTCTCCAGGTCCATTTTGAGTCTGGTTCTGGTAGTTTATGAGCGAGGAACTCGCACAGTTCTATCGGCAATAATTCTCTAGTAGGTGACCAACTAATTCTTGCATTATGAATTAAATTTATAATCAGCAATTTTGAATCTGATAGGCATCTGAGTATCGCCAGCAACAAATTGCTTATATTTTTATGTTATTTAAAATTAAATCAAATTTAACTACAGTCAGTAGCAAAAAATCTACAAACATCAGGTCAAGCATACATATACTACCTCATTATTTTCTGCTGAATCTTTCGTTCTCTTGCCACTCACTTCTTATTTCATTCACTCATCAATATTTCATAACCCTTTCGTGTATCCACGTCTTCAACGAGCTATCAGATCAGTAGAGATGACCGCGACAAGACACCCGAGAGAACTATCAAGCAGCACTTACCGCGCAGACCACGTTAGTGGCTATTCTTGCACCCATCTTAAATCATCAAAAATATTTTTTGAATATTTTTAAAATATTCTGCTCGAAATGGTGTCGAAGCCAAGAAGCCAAGTAGTCACTTTCTCTTCGATATTCTACCGAGAATGTAATGGGTACAACCAAAAGATCTATACATTTAATTAAGCAGCCTCTAGAAGTGTAATAAATTCTTTACTATATGTTTTACACCCTTTTTCTAAAACCCCATGTGTTTCGAACGAAGGGAGTCCATATTGATTTACAAGAAGTACCCTTAAACTCTTCTATCTATATACTATCTATATGATAAAATATTAATAGAATAAAAATTTTATTTCCTTTTTCTTTACGCCCCCCAACAAGCTAATACTTAATATATTTAATGCTTATAGGATAAGTACCCCCTTTAGCTCCCCTATGGATGCGCGCCTGCATGAAACAAAAGTTGACCCTTTTAGTTTTGACTGTCACCTTATACCTCGTCTATTAAATTCAATTAGCACCATACTTGTTTAGGGTAAACTAAACATTAGTCTCACCTATAAATCGCTTACCGATGAATCCCCCGATCCCCGTACTTGCTTACGGCCTACACAATTTAACTAACCGCTTTGTCGCGGCCTGATGTCGCTCTTGATTCACTTTTGGAAAATTCCTAACAAATCTGCCGGCTTGAATTTTTTTTTATTTGTTTACGCACGAATTTGCCAACATATGAGTCACTTACTTTTGAATTTGCGTAAGCACGAATTCGCCAACCCATAGATTGCTCGATTCTCCTATTTACCATTAGAATTGAGGCTTCCCTGAGAAGTTAAGTGTTAATCCTGTCAAAAGGTCCATTGCAGCATTATAGGCATGATGCCATCCTTTCCAAGTGATTTGTAAGATTTGAATGAGTTGCTTGCCCAATTCAGCGCTATTTGTATTGACATTTCGTTATAGCAGAGAAGGTTTGAATTAATGCGTTCAAATAGTCCAATGAGAAAATACTTTTAGCTATGACGTCTGATTTCTGTCCGCTTGAATATGTTTAAATATTTATAGTGTATTCTATTTAAATATTAAATACATAGGAAACCATCCAACAATATGAAATTGTGTTACTAATTTTCTTATTTATCGAATCAACACATCAGAATCGTAAAATCATCTTGTAGTCATCAAATTTAATGAACAAGCAGTATGTAATTGTTCAATTGACAGTCGAATTATATTTTAGAAAATAGAATGTGGCCTAAACATGTGTGAAGTAATTCTGTTATAATTATGAGTATAAAAAATTTATTTATTCGAATTAGATGCTAGTGGTTTGTTAGCATAGAATTTTTATATTAAAATCTCACAAATATATTTTTTTAATCTTTTTGTAATAAATGCCCTGGGATTATCACGGCAGTGTCTTTTATGTAATTTGAATATGGGCAACCATTCTTCTAATTGACATATTATAGGCGTCATCTCTTCAAATATCAATGGTGTGGTTCCAACGGAATAGTGGCGCTGCCGACGGAATACAGTGTAACGACGTATCCATGAATGGGCTTCTAAACCGCTCAAGCGATTTAGATCAAATTTTCAGGAAAACTTTAACATGGCGTGGGCGATCCTGTGAAGTTTGGTGTAGAATCGAACGGTTATTTTATATATAAAAATTCAGCTTGCGTGTGTTTGTAGCTTCAAAACTCGAAAAAAACTCGATCGATTGACTTGAAACTTTGACATAACGTTGCATTTACTCCCAAGAGTATTTTTTGCTTAAAATGCGGAAACATGGGACTACGGGAAAACGGGAATACAGGATAACGGGAACCCGGGAAAACGGGAACACATATTCTTGAAACTTTGATATAACGTTGCCTTTGAATCCGCGCATGTATTTAGGTACTTAATACGGTAATACTGGAATACGGGAGCACATGTTCTTGAAATTTTGTTAAGCGATATCGCTGGCCGCGGCAATTAGGCCATATTGCTGGGCGCGGTAAAGCCGCGGCCGTAATGCGGGAGCACGGGAATACGGGAACTCATATCAGACTGAACCATAGCGAAGCGTGGCCGGGTTTAGCTTGAATATTATAGAACGAAATTAGTTGTTAGTTTATAAACTAGATTTTGAATTAAATTAGTCACTAGAATAAATGCATGATTTAATGTGCATGATTTGAGAGTTTCAAACTTGTCAAATAAATAATACAATAAAACTTACATTCGTACGCACTGTTCGTACGTACGCACTGCTAAAGCCATTTCGTACTCACTGTTCTATTAGTTTTTATTTTTCAGGAAAATTATACAACTGTTTTTGGTACTCAAATGAATTTGTTTATTGTTCGATCCCCACCATGCGTTTTTCCTAGAATTTCTAGCGCTCCTCAATTGAGCTTTCCACCAGTGCATTTACCTATCTTGTACCTCTTTATATTCTTACTTTCAGCCCTCAAAGACTACGTGAATTATTAATTCGTAGCATCAATTAAGGAATCAATCTGTATATTTGGTTTGTAGCTACGCTACTAAATAGATATCTGTTACTTAATAGCTGCTATTTAATAGCTACTCCAATAGATGGCTTTACTACTACTGAATTAAATTAACCCCTAACATCCTGTATACAGGCACTCCCTAAGAAAGACTCTTGGTATGCGAATGAAGTCGATATATACGTGTATGAAAGATATATGTTATATTGTTGCGAAATGTAATGGTATGGTGGTTTTTGCAAATATGTACAGTTTGAACCAATTTGAGCATAATTTGGTATAGTAAATCAATGCAGTGTTTTGTTTAAATATTAAATAAACAGTGTTCGACAAATTGGATTTGTAATTTCCAGTTTGTAATTTGTTGCACCTTTTATAATCATCTAATAAATAGTAAGAAAATTCAATCGTCTTAGGTGTATTATATGCTAAAGAAACAACTCTGTAATGGCTGGTTAAGACAAGATCGCATATCACGTGCCGGAGACAGGCAATGGCCATCGTAATTGCTTCAATAAAATTTAATTATAAACGACAGAGTGCAAATAAGTATGTAGGTACGTTAATGAAACACAAGGTGACGGTAGACTTACCTCTTCACAGTTGATAATCGAAAACATTTTACGCTTCATTTAGATAATCGATATTGCAACATGTTGCATACAACAAATCCACAAAAGGAGCTACAGAAATTATTTTTAGAAATATTTAGGAATATTTATACCAACAAATTCTTTAGTAGTCATCAGAAATTTTAAATCACTTTAACATATACTACGCAATTTTAGGTCCAACATTTCCCATTTGGTATATTGGGAATTTATCTCTATTAAATTATTGTCAGTTTGTCAATGTACATACAATATATATGCACATAATATGCACAATATGGATATTATGCTTAATGTGCAATATGCTCAAGATGCAATATGCACATATGCAATATGCACATGTGCAATATGCACATGTGCATTAATCACATGTGCAATAAGCACATATGCAATATGCACATATGAACATATGCAATATGCACATATGAACATATGCAATTTGCACATATGCAATATGCACATATGCAATATGCACATATGAACATATGCAATTTGCACATATTCAATATGCACATATGCAATATGCACATATGCAAGATGCACATATGCAATATGCACATATGCAATATGCACATATGCAATATGCAATATGCACATATGCAATATGCACATATGCAATATGCACATATGCAATATGCACATATGCAATATGCATATATGCAATATGCACATATGCAATATGCACATATGCAATATGCACATATGCAATATGCACATATGCAATATGCACAT
>WYDF02271531.1:0-18000 GCA_009867245.2 Adranes taylori | reverse complement strand
TTTTTAATATGTATTTGTTTTCCGTATCTATTAAGATAGGCAACTTATATATCAGGATTTGTTTTGGCCACCTGTTTAATACAATTTGGCTACATGATTGGCCACAAGTAATAAGGAATATAAATTTCATAATTTATTCTATTAAATAATGCCAGCGTGGAGGTCTAACCACGAAAAATCAAATATTCAATTAAACATGCGACTGCCAGCAAAGCGGAAAATAAATTAATATAAATAAACATCCAGGAGTCTCCATCTACCCGATGACGAATAAATCGATCGACGGTATCAAAAGGTGGCCAAAACAAATCTTTATATATAAGTTGCCTATCTTAATAGATACGCAAAACAAATACAGATTAAAAATCAATTGCGTATTCGAATAAGTGCGCATTAGCTCAATTGGAAGAGCAATCGAGAGGTCCGGGTTCGAATCCTGGATGGGATAAACATTTTTTCGAGATACAAGTAATAAGAAATATTAATTTAATAATTTACCCTATTAAATAATGCCAGCGTGTGGAGGTTTAACCACGAAACATCAAATATTCAATTAAAAATTATTTATTAGTTCCTGAGGCAAATTGCCTCTGATAATGTCAATATTTTATAAATAATAACTCCTTTCACATGTTAACTATATCGGTATTTCACCTTAAAATCTATCTGCCTTAAGGAGTTGGTCTCGTACGTGCGCTGATGTTCAACTTCTAATTTTTTACTAAAGTAATGTATTAACCCTTTATTTGGTTTGGTGTCATCTGTGACCATTTCTTTTCCCCTAAATTCATGCTATGTGTAAGAAATTGTGACGTGTGGTGTCTTCTGTTGGATGTTGATTGAACTAACCTCCAACTCCTAGATTTATTTTCCGCCATAATTATTGTTATCATTGATTTACATCTTATTTGACAAGTCATGTTGTTGCTTTGTGATACTCGTTGGGGAAGCATTAAGGTAAGAAACTATATATTTTCATTTGATTAATTTTTTAGACAATTTTGATCAATTAATTATAAATAATTATTTCTATATACTTTATGTAAATTAAAAACACAAAAAGATGTACTACGTTTTCTTGAAAATATTGTGATAATTTAACCTTATATTGGTGACGTGGTGCCTCTATGACGCCAGCGAATTTTAAATTTAGCGCCAATTGCATAATTTTATAGTTACGCTACTGTAGGTTCATCTACCTTGAACTTAGCTGCGCTTGCGTCGTTCCATGTGTTTTACGAAAATATGTCACCCTGTTTTAGTGCTGTTGCAAATTAAATTTTAGATGGGCTCGTATTGGCACCATGTCACCAGTTGTGTTACTACATCCGACATGGCTAGTACTTCTAAAAGTGTTCGTTTTGGTGATCCTAACTATGAAGAGACAGTAGATAAATGGTCTAATGAAGCGGAAAGTGATTTTAGTGATGTGGACGATTCTAATCAACATGATATAGAAAACGAACATGATTCTGTTTCAGAATTTGAAATTTCTGATGGAAGTGACGATGGAAGTGGTACGTAGAGGCGAGAAAATATCAGTTGATGAAAAATGTTATTACGGTAAAAAAAGGTTTAAGTGGTCATCACAACCTCTCATACAGAAATGTACACAATTAAAAAACGTTTGGAACCGTCTACACAATTAAAGTACACAATTAAAAAACTTTTGGAGAAATATCGAAGAATCAATAAGCCTGAACTAGAAGATTTGGATATGGTAGAACTTCGAACTTTCTTTGGACTCTTGTACTATAGTTCCATTTTCAAATCCTACAATGAAGATTTGCAGTACCTTTTTGCAACAGATGGTAAGGGACGGGACATATTTCGTTGTATAATGTCTTTAAAAAGAGTACTCATTATTTTGGCTTGTTTAAGTTTTGATAATGCAGAAGATCGTCAGCAAAGAAAAGAAGAAGATACAGTGGCAGCGATATCTTGGGTTTTTAAAAAATTGTCAAAAGCAATATTCTCTTGGGGAACTAGCATGCATTTATGAAATGCTTATTAGCTTCAGGGGTCATGTTAAATTTAGAATAAACATGCCTAATAAGCCTAACAAATATGACATCAAGGTTCTAATTTTAAGCGATGCCCGAACAAATTATTTTTATAACGGTTATATATATATATATATATATATATATATACCTGAAACGACAGTGATGGGAAGATGTTGTCTAGTGAAGAAAAAAAGGTCTCAAAACCTACCGAATTCATGTTGCAGTTAATAGAACTTATTAAAAAGACACACACAGGAACGTGATTGCCGACAACTGGTTCAGCTCTCTAGAAGTTGTCGATGAGGTATGAAAGACAGGGCTCATCTATGTAGGGACAATGCGAAAGAATAAACGAGAAATATCTCAACAGTTCTTAGCAGATCGCAAAAACCAGAAGGAACTGCTCTTTACGGTTTTACTAAAGATGTGACCCTCGTTTCCTACGTGCCTAAAAAGCAAAAGCGGTTGTTCTGGTTTCTTCAATGCAGCATAAGCTATCGGAAAATCTGTGATAATAGCTTTTTACAATGAAACCAAAGGAGGGGTAGACACAATGGACTAAAAGTTTGCAAATTACAGTACAAGTAGGCGTACCAAACAATGGCCCATGGCTGTGTTTATGCGATATTAGATATTGTTTCCTTCAACACGTTTGTGTTGTATCAAAGTGAAGATATTCAACGATTGCAGTGAAAACACTTGCTAAATAGCTGGTGGAAGATCATATGAATAGACGCTTGGTAAATCAAAAGCTTCCTCGGGAATTGCGCTTCAATACAGGGAGAATACTAAAAGGCCAGTAAGTGAACAACCTCCTCAAGCTAATTCAGACGGAAAAAGGATAAGATGTGGAATTTGTCCACGGAAGAACGACACAAAAAACTAAGAACAGCTGTAACTACTGTAAAATCGCGATTTGTAATGACTGCAGAGCTAAGATTTGTAAAAACTGTATGGAATAAATATTTATTTTAATGGGCATTGAAGTGTTGAAGCGACTTCGTATTTACAATTACTTATTTAAACATTAGTGTTTCTGTTATTATTTATTCATATGTAGTCTTCATCAAAATTTAGTAGATTTCTTGTTCAAGATAAGAAAATCTGGGATTTTTACAAAAAAAAATTTTCTAAATACTCTAAATTTAATGATTTTGCCCAAAACCATTATAAAATATTTAGAAATATTAGATTTAAAAAATTTTTATAAAATGTAAAAATCGAGTAATTTTGCCCAATTCGATTATAACATATTTTTAAAATTTGAAAAAATATTTATCAAAAATCTAAACTAAAATCTATCCCCACAATTTTCATTCAACGACTTTTTCAATTTTAAAACTTTTTTTTTAGCTTTAAAAACAAATTAAAAGCTTTATTGATAGAGGAGTTGTATGTCAATTGTACCAAAATTTAATTGCATACACATTTTTTTGTATTGTTTTCTTTGCTTCGCGATACTATTACCCTGCTTTTATATTATTTTATTTCTTTATTTATTTTTATGATTTCAGCGCATTGTTATTACTTCTCATGACATGTAAATATCAATTGCCTCAATAAAATACAGTTTACAATCAATATTCTTATTCTATACAAAGGTAAATTAAAAAAATACATGATTTTATGTAACAAAGTTCTGTTGAAATGTTTATTTTTCATCCATTTTTAAAACATTATTTATTGATTTTGTTACGTGTACAAGACAAAACAAGTAAGAATTTAATCAAAAAACTTGATTAAATAATTATTTACAATAATTCTATTGTTTGCTACAATGCCACAATGTTCATCCCGAATGTATTTAGGGAAATTTTTTATTCCAAAATACACCTTCAGGACGTGGAGCTTAAAGCGTTGCGTACAACTAGCATTATGGCGGCGCACACTTGGCTCGTTCGCCTTGTTCATTGATTTGAGTTTTCAGCTACTTCGTGTAGTTTAACTAGCGCGTCGATAGTCGATATGCCAAATTGTCTACTAGAGGGCCCTCCATGAGTCTCCAAGTTGGCTAATAACCTTTCTAATAAGATACTTTCTAATATATTGCTTAGGGTGTTGAGTAGACATATGGGCCTGCACGATCTTACTGTAACTTACCCTACCTTCTGCTTTGGGATAAGCGCAACTTTCCCGATGTCTGGTATTCTTCCTTCGGTGAAGCATCTACCGTACAGATTTAATAACATCTTAGGCTAGTTTTATTCTAGCAATTTCATTTGCATTCCCATCCGGTCCCGGAGCCTTGTCGCTGCGTAGTCCCTTGGCTGCTCTGCGTAGTTCCTCCTGGTTAATTTCAGGAATCTGTTTGGTAGTAGGAATCTGCTTGGATCTGTGATTTACTCCTGGAGTTCGGCCTGATAGTTCTTTCACTATTTTCTCTTCTTCAAGGGTTTCTAGTGAAGGTTTTCATGTTCTTAGATTTTTGGCAACTATCCTGTATGGCATCCCCCAGGGGCCTGCTTCTATTGTGTCAATGAGCTCCTTCCAGCTGCCCATACCTCTATCTTTAGCAGTTTCTTGGCTTCTTTGGCCTCATAGCGTAGTTTATCGCAGGCTGCTGCCAAGAATTCTTACTTAATTATCTCGCAAGTTTGTGCCATGCTCGAATATAATTGCGCCATAAGTCATCTATCTTGGAAGTCCATTAGTAAACCGGATTTACGCCTTTCCTTTTTCTTCATCGTGGTATGGATGTGTCACAGGATGTACTTTTACCGTCAGTTATACGCGCAGCATAGGCGTCGATATCTTCTTCTATGTGTTGCGCGACTATTCGCTCCTGTAGGCTTATCTCTTCCTCGACACTATCTCAACTTGCAACATTTGAAAATCTATTTTAATTAGTTTTTGTGTTCTAATTTTAATTAGTTTTTTCTGATAATTTAATAATTTTGTTAACAAAATGTTATTTAAAGTTAACGAAAATAAAAAATAAAAAACCTTTCCAGAAATACTTACATAAAATGTTAAAGTTCAAAATTTAAATCAACATAGATACACAAGTTCTGATAAACTGGTAATCAGATTGACATTTTTCCATAAAACATGTGAACTAACTTAAATTTGCTGGGCTTGGAAACTCACCTATAATGCAAATTTGTTATTAAATGGAGTTTTGGAACAATACCATTTCATTACATTAAAGTACATTGGTTCCAGTTCTTAAGGAACATCCTTATAGAACTTTAAAAGATAGGAAAGTTATTGTTTCCAAAACAATAAAAGAAATTTGGAAGTTTGGGCCAATACAAATACAATTAAGGATGGCATTTCCATCTTAGGCAATCTTTATAACTAAAACTATTTTCATATAATAATGAGTACAAATTGATTATTTTATTTTTACTATTTGCACAGAGAAATTCAAAAATTAGTTCCGAACTTACTTACTTTACTTTGATGGCGCTACAGCCCTTTAAGAATCCCCTTTTCGTCAGTCATCTCTACTGGTAGTCAACTGTCTCCAATTTCGGACTCCTAGCATACGAAGATCCTCCTCTACGTCATCCAACCATCTAAGTTCCGAGCGGCCCACTTATCTTCTTCCTACAGGTCTTGAGTTAAGAACTTTTTATGGCACCCGCTAATCTCCCATTCTCTGGACTGGCCGACCCAACGTAGTTTACTTGCCTTGATATCTGACATGATCAATGGAGCATTATAGAGGTCATCCAGTCCTTTATTGGTTCTTATTCGCCACTAGTTGCTCTCGTGTCTTGCGAAGGGCTTTCCTCTCCCAGATGCACAGTATGTTCTCTGGGAGAGGAAAGCCCTTGCTCTTTTCCATTTCTTGTTTTTTCCTGATAGTGAAGGGTTTCTGAGGCATACAAGACCACTGGCTTGATAATGGTTTTATACACCAAAAGCTTAACTTTTTTTTAGAGGAAAAGACCTAAGTAGCTTATGGAGGGTAAAGAAGCACCTGTTTCCGGCCGCTCCTCTTGCTCTGATTTCGTCGGGTCGGATATTTCCTTCTAGTGTGTTAGGATGTCTGTTTTTGTCTCGCCAGCACATTCTCTAGATTTCTCTGCTTAGTAACCTGTACTGAGCCTGAGCATCAGGAGATGACACTCCAGGTGCCTTTAGTTCTTTCCTATGTGAAATAACTTTCCAAATCTTGTCAGATATCCATACCTTCTTTCTAACCGCAAGTATTTGAGGAGTAGTTGTTTGAGCTGCGTCCAGCATATTTGTTTTCAGCGTCTCTCATATTACTTCGACAGAATCCACGCATGGGTTGTAAGTGCTGAGTTTTCCTTCAGTGTTGATTTTATAATCAGCATGATTGGAAAGTAGAACAGGATTTCTTGGTTTTAGTCGTTTCAAAGTATGGAACCGAAGCTTGAAGTCAGCAACTAGGAGTTGATGGTCGGACCGACAGTCAGCGCCAGGATATGTCTTGCAGTTGGTTATGCATGACTTCCGGCGAGTCTTTATGCAGACGAAATCGATTTGGTTTCTGAATCTGTCCCCAGGACATTTCCAGGTGTATAATCTGCGAGGGGATGATCGAAAAGAGTGTTCATTATAAAGAGTTTTTGTGCGATGCAAAAGTTAACGAACATTTCACCGCATTCGTTACGAGTTCCAAGGCCAAAGTTGCCTGTATTTAGACAAATTGAAATAAACTATGCTTAAAATATTCTTTCGTATATATTATTTCCTTTCAAGCTTGGATTATAACATTTCTATGCACATATGTTTTTAGTAAAATAAATAGTTGCAAATTAATTTACACTATTAATAAATTCCTCGTAGTGCATAATAAATTGTGTTTATTAAAACACTGTTTGCTGGATATATTTTTAAAAATTCCATCTGATATAAGAGAATTTATTTTTGAAAATAAAAACGTTGTTTCAAGTTCTTTACCTAAATAAATATATACACGTAAGTCCCTAAAAGCAATACTTCAGAATTCTTATAAATAGGGGGAATTACCTAAAGACACTAATTGCTTTAATCACTATAAAATAAGGGGATATACTTAAATACATCAGTTCAATTTGTGGGCATTGGACCGTATGGTTACTTCGGTCACAGACTGCGAACTGTTAGCACATTTGGATTTAGTTGAATTTATGTTTAGAGCACAAAGTTAGACCACAAAGAGGACAAACTTTAGAGCAAGAGTGGTATGTAATGTGTCAGAATGGTTTAAAATAAATGGGAAATCAGGTAAGGGTATCCGATGAGTGGGAGCCTGCTTAACATCTACATATTTGGTTTGGAAAAAGTATTAAGGACGAATCAGAGTGGAGGGGTGATGATAGGGAGAGAGAAAGTGTGGGCTGTTGTGATATGCATGTGATATTGTATGTATGGCGAAAGAGGAAACGAAAGAGACTATTGAAAGAGTCAATATAGATGTGTAGTGAAAAGGACAACAAGGAAAGATTGCAGAAAGGATAAATTTGAATTAGAAGAAATAGGCATTGAGAATGTGAAAAGCTATGGCTTTGTAAAAATAGGAAGTGTATAGATGAACACGTCTAGATGGTAGTGAAGAAAGCAAAAGTTGCAATTGTACGGTTTAGACGTGTATGGGAGAAGTCATTTCAAGATTCGGTATGAATGAGAATGCTGACGGAGGTTTGTGTGAGGAATATAATGATGTATTGCGTGGAAATATGAGGAGTGCAAAAATAAGGATTAAAATGGAGAGACTGATACTTAGAATGCTGATGAAAACAATCGGGGTGGAAAATTCAACGCCGGAAATGTTATAGGATGAAAGGAATGGTATCAGAATCATTTAATTTCCAAAAGAACAAAAGAGGGCATGTGGGAGAATAGGATAGTCGATGTAATGATGTATTGTAAACATGATGGATTTGAATGAGGTGGTGAATGACGTAGACGTGAGGATGAATGATTTGGAATTACAAGAGCGATGGGAAGGATTGAGGAACACTAGGTATAGTAGCTATAAAACTATCAGTAATAGAAAAGGCTGACCGGAAAACATGATGACTAAAGTATATGGAGAAAAACGAATGATAGCGCGTTTCAAATGTGGGAGTGAGGAAAGGTGTAATAAGAAATGTTTAGGAATTGTATGGACAGAGAAAGAAAGAGAGTTGGCTGATAACATTAGAGAGTGTTTAGAATGAGGAACAAAAGGGATAGAAATAATTGAAAGAATTATTAGGGAAGGAGAAGATAAAAGAAAATTCTGAGTTTTGTTTATTTTGTTACGTTTTCCAGCTGTTTGTTTTTCAATTTTTAATAATTTTTTTATTAATTTAACATCATTAATGTAAGTAGGGTAAGAATTTATGTCAACAATGGTCGTATTATTATGATTACTAAGCGCGGCCTTGCAGTCCTACATAAACTATTAAGAGTATTATTAATAAAATGAACTGAAAGTGATACGTCACGAGAAATATTTTAATCGAGGGCCCAATTAGTAAAGTTTACTTATACGTGATCAAAGAAAAATCATAATCTCTATAGATCAAAAAGTTTAACAATCAATGCTGATCTATGACAAAGTTTTAAAAATGAAAATATAACATTCATTTGATATAAACAAAAACTATTAAAAATATATATGATCATAGTATAGGAATCAAAAGATTAGTTTAGTTAAAGATTTATTTAGGTGTCATATTTAAAGCACTAATCAGAGCAGATTTAGGGGAGAGTATTAATTAGGGGGTCATGCCTAATCAGGAAATCGAAATAGAAATGATTTTGTGTTGATCTTTCTATGTGAATATATTTTAATAAAAACAACATAACTTTTTAAATAAAAGATATTAAAAATTAAAAGATCTACGCCCAGGTTTGCGGTGACCACTGCTTCTCGGATCTAGATGATTTGAGATAAAAATGCGAAAAGATTTAGTTAATATGTTAAAATATGTAATGAGCGGACGAACTGTTTTTCTAAATATTAATTTGCTTCAAAATGGCGGGTATTTAAAGTTAAAGTTAAAGATTTTCAATGAAACTCACGTATTTTTCGTGAAGATTTTAGATCGAAAAAAAATTCTTTTTCCACTAATTGACTTCTTATATCTAAAATAAATGTGCAAATTTGGAAATAAATCAATGCTGTAATTTTTGAGATATATTAATTACCGATTTTGAAAAGGTGGTTTCGAGAAAAGCGCCTTAAAAATTTCAACACAGGTGTGCATTTAAATAAGATGTTTACCTTCTAACTAATATAGTCATCTATTCCAGACCCATATTGCAAATTTTCCGATACACAAATCACCTGCATTATCACTAATACAAATAAATCAGTCAGCTCATCACCACAGAAACCAACGAATTTTGTCAGAGACCTTACGCGACACTTACACCCTTTGAATACCTGCTGTATTAGATCGATAGATGCCTACTACATATTTTATCTATTATATGAAAATCCTCTAATGCTAATTTGAAAGATGAGAAATTCTCTAGAAGATTTACATCGATCTTTCTTAGAAAAACCATTTCTAAAAAAGTTTTGAATTTCTGAAAAAAAATTATGAAATTGTTAATTTCCTATCAATCCGTGAAAACTGCAGTTTGCACCACATAATTTGTGTTTACTAAAAGAAAATTGCTAAAATACTCACAACTTTGACAAATTTTTGGATAAAAGAAATAAAAATTTGGGCTATAGAAATATGTATGAGAATCTTTAAAATCACCATAAAATGTATGCCATCGAAATCCTCATTTTCAAGAATTTCGAATAACATTTAAGATCCATCTTTAGTGTAAAAAATAGGGTTTTGAAAAGCGATAATTTCCAACAGCTTTATGTGAAAATGTGTAGCTAAAGTTTGTTACAAAATATGTTATATTACTTATTTTATGGCAATAAAATAAAACTTCTTAACTTTTAAGTAAAAATAATTTTTTCAAATATATATTTGATCCCAAAAAGCTTCAAAACTGCTCCTTGAAGCTTTAGTTTTACATGTCAAGCCAAAGATGTCAATCTATCATGCATAATTGCGTTTTCTATTATGTTTCATCAAATAAAAAGTTTTTTTTGCACCTAACTGTATTTATATACCATTTCCTTTTCTTTTATTTATCTAACATTGTTGAAATGGCACAAATTGGTTGGATTTTTTAGGAGAATAATACATTTTCTTCCATCGCCTTTATTTTCTTCCATCAAATCTCAAGAATTATATGTACTGACATTTTATTTCCGCGTCAAATGACGTCATACATCATGTTTTAACAGGGCCCTGTAGTTGAGCGATTGGGACTTGAATCAACATTATCTCTAATGAGCTTTCTTACAACACGCGATAAAAATTTCATAATATGCAGTTCAATCAAAATAATAATTTTTATTTCTATTAATAATTTGTATTTATAAAATTGAGGTATGATCCGCCATTTTAGTAAAAGGATACGTTTGAGGAAACTCTGCCATTCAATTATTCACAAAACACTCGCTTACGGTATCCGTTGCAAAATACGGTAAACCAAAAATATACGGAGCCATTTGCTATTATCATTGTCCTGATAATAGTAAATTATCAGGCTATTATCAGGATAATAGCAAAGTGCTTTTTTTAGTTCATTTGGTTGCTAATAAAAAATCAAAAACGAATAATTTCATAAATTTTACATTTTCCATATCAACTGTACGAATGTGTTATATGAAAGGTAAAAGGGGTTTTAATAGATAACTTTATTGGTCGTTAAATTATTGTAAAATTCACATCCTTATAGACCTCCCACGAGTTTGAATATAAAGCAAGTTTAGAAAAAGTTAAAAACTGTGGTATTTGATAATGTAATATCAGCGGCGTGCGGTAACTACAGTTTAAAAATGTCTTAAATTGCGAGGGTGAAAAATTCTTATAAAAACACTAAGAGCCGTTTGCAGCATTAAATTGATAAAAGTATCACATATAGGTAAGCATATCTTAAATAGTAAAGTGTATTACACCAATAGAATTAAGTCTCATTTTAGCTAAGCATTAAATTGATATGGAACGTGTGTATGTTTTGAACTAATGGATCGTTTTCTATCATTTACTCTGCTATCTAACTCATGTGTGTGAATCTATTCCGCCTATATAAATTTTGCCAATTTTGTGCACATGTTTGGTACAAGTTTATCTTTAAAAATGGAATCTAAAAATATCTAATGCTATTTCCAACAGAAAAGAATCATCATCATCATCAAACAGCCTGTTTCTCGTCCACTGCTGAACATAGGCCTCTCTCAATAATCCCCAATTTTATATCGAGAGGAAATTAGCCATTTGAAAAAAAAAAAAAATCGTGGACGTCATCGCCCCCACGACATTCGTGGACATCTTTCATATACTGGAAGTCCTATGTTTTGTGACATCTTGTAAAAGCAAAAGTTGAACCTTTTAGTTTCGACTGTCAACTTTTAAGTTGTCTATTAACTTCGATTACCACAATAATGTTTAGGGTAAACTAAACAACATTAGTCCAACCCATGAATCCCCCACCTACCCATGAATCCCCCGATTCCCATATGTGCCTACGGAGCGGACAGCTTGGCTGTCCGCTTTGCGACGGCCTCTCTTGACTCACATTCTTCCCGTATTTGCCTAAAGCGTGGACAACTGCGCTATCTGGTTTGGCATGGCCTCTTGACTCTCTTTTCGGCTAATTTCTAAAAGAGCAATGTTGCCTCTTTAGAGTTTAGAGTCTTTAGAGTAAAATTGAGGTTCCTGGGTCTTACACTTGTTCCTAAGATTTATTTTTTCAACTTTCACAGGAACCGATATATTTAATACAGTATAATAGCCGGTCTCAAGTAAATGGATCGCAAAGTTTACAAAACAAAAAACACCCTGCATATATCTTGGTTTGTAATTTAAGAAAAAAATGTTTCAAATATAATTGAACGCTTTTGGTTGCCTATAGAATAAAGTTTATTCAAGTGTACTATCGTTTATAGTTCCTGAAATATATCAAAAAGTTAAAATTTTAAATGTGGCAACATCGCTCTCTATACCACTTATGGGGATAGCATTACTTTCATTCGACGCTTAATACAATATGCTATATGCGAGCGCAATTTCAGTCTTCTAATTTTAAAACTGAATTTATCAATAAAATAATCATTTCGAGCCCCTCCAAAAATTATAATGTGTACCCGCCACTGATAACAATATTTATTCAATTGCGAAAGTAGTTTATATGTCTCATACAACGTAAAATAATTTTTCCTGTAACTTTGCTAGACCCATCAGATGTGGTGGAATTGTAAAGTAAATCACAAGGGCTATCAAAATATAAGGAAATATACAGGATGTTACTAAAAAGTTTTTGAAATTTTTTTTATTGTTAAAATTGGTCAAGTTTATTTAGTTGATCACATTGGCAAAATTAAGGCTCCCTAATCTTACATAAGTTACCCAAGTTTCATTTTACCAGCTTTCATGGGAACCGAGATATTTAGAGCAGTGCACTTTATTTTAAGGTCAAATTACTCCAGCGCTGTGACATGCGATTTTTTACACTCTCTTCATACTCTAATCGTTTAAGTAATAAAGAAACTTTCGATGCAAGATTTTTAAAAAAAATTCTTGCGAAACTTTTCGAGGAAATGGATCCTAAAGTTGGCAAAACAAAACCACACCTTTATATATGCTAAATTGTGATTTTGGAAAAAAATGTTTCAAACAAAATCGACGGACTTTTATGTATCCTATACAAAAAAGTTTATTCGAATGTCCAATCTTTTATCGTTTCTGAGATATTTTAAAAAGTTTGTTAAGTTTCTTCAAACGTGGTTACACCGCTTCTTATACAATTTGGCAACATGGGACGTTTTTTGTCCGACGCATAATACAAAGTACTACATGTCTGGAAAATTTCAATCTCCTATTTGAATACGAAATTTCTGAACAAAACAATGGCTCCTGTCCGCCATATTGGATTTATAAAAAAAAAATGAAAAAAATCGTTTCGCAGGCTCATAATCTACACTTGTCTCCCAAATTTCATCCAGATCGGTCCCATAGGGAAGGAGAAATTCTTGAACATACATTCATACATTAATTCTCCAGAGGACAAGATTTATGTATGTCGGAAACAACGCAGTAATCGCGTTTGAGACTCTTTTTATAATTTGACATGAAGTCGATACATGTACCCCAACAAAATCAGCAATACTTATGAGATGATTTCCAGTAGCATAAAATCTTATTACAGGAGAGACAGAGCAGAGCGCTGCCTATCCATTTTTAGGCTAATTCAGTTTTATGTAAAAATCTGTAATAAATTTAAGGTCTACTTAGGATTTTAGTAGCAGTGGTGCAAACGGCCCGAAATAGATTATTCATTGCACCAAAAAAAAAAAACCAGCTTGGAGTTGTCTTTCGACAAAGCTTGTGCGCATGTGATTTTTCTCACAAATTTGTAAAATTCCAAATTAAGCTTTGGCTCCCAAGTTTTTGTTTATAGAGCATGAAAACAAAAGGAAAACGTTTACAAAACTAACAACAAACATATATCACTCCACAGAAAATTATTGCACAAAGCCTGAATGTCGACATAATAAATAAACTTCAAAATTGGGATAGCACAGTGAAAACAGCCTATAAAACGTAACAACACAAGCAAGTTGTTACAATCTATAGTATTCCCCAAGTAGACAACTAATAGACTAATACAGGTCTACTTAACTATAGAGTAACTAGTCAGATTTAAAGTTAAATAAAAACAACAATAGATATTTTAGTCACATGAAGCCTTGGCCCCCAACTAACTAAAATTTTTGAGCTTCGGAAAGCCAGCGACCGCATTCTAAGCCCTATGGTACATTAGATATATATATATATATACTTCTTAAAGTCATTAAAGTAAACCATAATAAGATGTGGTCCTAATAGATTCCCTTGAGGTACTCCGCAGTTCCTGGTAGCAGATATGATTAGTTCTAATATTAGTTTAAATCGATTATATATAAATATATTCTCGAAACATTCAATATATTGTAACATTTTTTTGTTGGATGTCTTTCTTCTCTTCCAAATGATACCAACCTAAAAAATTCAACTGACATGGCTTCTTATATATAACCTATTATATCTTAAAACTGGCTAGGTCCACTTAGATTCATTAATATATAAACATTTATAATGCCCCAGCTGCAGTAGACAACGAGAAAATAATGGGAGTAAATATTTGACATTTTAGAAGATCTATAAGCGGAAAATATTGCAGTTTAATAAATGCTATTGTGAATAGTGGGTTGTAATGACCACAAGCTGATCACAAATATAGTGGTCCTTGCATTACTTCTTCAATAGTAAACGATAGGGTATTACGTTATAAGGGAATGGTAAATTATTTAATGCAAAAACGTGCGAAGTTATGACAGAATTATGCAACAACTCGTTCGTTGAGGTGACAAATGTGAACATGTCGTACAATGCTTATCGCTGGATTAATAATATGTACCTACAATTGAACTAGATAAATACTGAGCTGATTGAATGTTAAATTAATCATAATGAATGATCTTATGTATTTATTGCGCTGTATAAATCAAACCATGTTCTATGCGGTATATACAAACACGTTTGAATTTGAATATTTTAAAGCAGATTCGTTAAAAAATCTGTTATGAAATTTAGTAAATTCAATAAATATTAACCACTAACCAAATTCAGTAAACAATAACTACCATAATTTTGCTTGTGGTAATTAGCGAATAATTACGCAGCGAAAGTCTAATTTTATACAAACATTACTGATATTAAGTTAAATAGTACAATATTCAGTGTAAAAAATATTTATAATCAATTTGTGTAACAACGATAGCACGTGTAGTAGAATGGTCTTGCTACTGACAAATTGTTAGCAATATAAGTTTATTAATAATAATTTGTTTAAATTTAATTTCTTCAAAATCATCTAATAATAATAATTATTAGAAATATATGACTTACCTTTGGTGAAACTTTGGTGAAGAGCTTTCACAATTTCTTCTTCAACGGGATTTTTTCTCAACGAATGCCTTCCACCGCCTTTAAGCTCTTTTTTAATCGGCATCCCAATCATCGTATAATTATGACTACCCGTTTTATTCAAAAATAAATAATACTCCCGCGATTGATGTATTTGTGCACGCACTGGGCCCGTAACCTCACAATTCATTCGTTTAGTCTGATTGAGAAATGACAGTCTCAATAAATCTAAATCTATCGCATGCCTAGGCATACCTTTCAATTGTTTAACAATCCTAAAAGATACTGAATAATTTTTGATTCGATCGGTCGACATACTTTCGGCACGTGCTAACACTACAATTTCTGCCATAAATGTTTTCCGCGCTATATCGACTTCTTGGCAAGTTTTACGACCTTTCCTTGCCAACGGATAAATCCTGTGCGGCTCACTACGTTGCCAACGACTAGACACATTTTGTTGTTTTATTATCAAATGATGAGGATGAGTTTTATGATTACGAGAATGTCTTAATCTATGATGTCCTTGGAGGACATTTGTTAAAGTTCCTGTTCCACTTGACGCTTTACCCATCGTACCACTGACTGTTGCAAGTACCATCGTTATAAAAACAATTCCCGAAAGGATACGTTCCAATTTACAATGCATCGTCCTCCCCCCCAGCACCAAGACTAGGAAAAAATTTTATGATAGGAGCTTCACTGGACAAACAAATAAAGGGATTTAATCGAAATGTTCTCAAGTATAAAACATTTTTATATATGGAATTGTATGTAAGACTAATAATAAGAATTACTAATGATTAGAAATCGGCGTGCCGTAAGAAACATTTTAGGACCTTTAATGATGGGATTAACCCATCGCGGCCCGTGTAATGGTATCCTAAGTCTTGTAGTTAGCTTAGGTTTTGCTGATGACTGAAATGTCCTATTTATCGCCAAATCATCTTGAAGAGTACCCATAAGTGAGTAGTATAAAACGACAAATCACTTGCACACACAATTTCACAGTAATCCAATGATAATGATTGGTCGATGCACTCACTATTGGGATATAGATATATCACTTTAGAGCGCACTTAGCTTAGAAATAAGCACTATTACTAATTCTGGATTGGTGTAAAATGATATTTAACAAATACCTGAGACGCGGTCGTTTAAAGATCTATGGCAGTTTTCGGTTTGATGTATTTATTTTAAGTGAAAAAGCGCGACCGGCCGGAGTGAGCGCGCGCGTTTGAAGAAGGATTTCAGCAGCCGTATTTCAGGTTGATGACTGGCTGACTGAACTAACTGAAACCGGACCACACCAAGCGCGACTATACTAGAGAGACGCGAACTATAACGCGGCATTTAATGTATATATAGTAGTAGTTATACTAGCGCGCGGACGACGACGTCGTTTTCAACGACGCAACGAAAGAAAAGCGGACTTGTGGAAAATATAGACGAAGCGACTGGAAAATAATCACAGAAATATGATAAAAAGAAAAAAAGTAGCGCTTTAAGAAGATTGTAGTAGTTGCGCGACGCTAGTTGTGGATAAAGTTTGTGAAATTTGTGTATGGCTGTGTGTGTATGTGCACTAGAATATTTATTGTGTAGTATGCGATTGGGTGTCTGTCGCTACGTTTAGTTTAGTTTTGGAGTGCGTAGTATGCCATCTATCTGCGGTAGATACTTCTAGCTGCCGTTAATTCGATTGTATTGTCGCCTTCTGCTTCATGACTCACGTCAACACATTTATGTACAGGCGGACCTCAAATTATTTATAAGTATTTGAACAAATTTGGGAAGCCTAATTCATTTTATTGAATAGTTAGCTAGACGACTTTATCAAATCTGTAGCTGCTTGTAGATAATGATAAATTAATTCATCAAATTGATTGAATTAATTCTACTTAATAAGTTAAACAACTGGCTGAAATTAGCTTATTGAAATTCTTATATAGATATTATAATATAAAAAATTTGAGCAAGACTTCTTTTTTATCAAGTTCAGCAAGTTCATCTAGCTCGTGAAGAAACATAGCTGTCACAAAGTTATGTGGCACAAAAACCACATTTGATTCAAATATATTTTAAAATTTCAACAATTATAAAGAAAAAATTTACAATAAATATCACGCGGCCAGGGGATGCCTACGGCATTATTCGCGCCTCTGGCATGGTCAAGGGATGCCTTCCTCGTTGTCCGAGGCTCCGGCGAGGTCAGGGGATGCCTTCACATTGTCCGGCCTCTGGCGCGGCCAGGGGGTGTCTGCTGCGTTATCCACGCCTTTGGCGCGGCCAGAGGATGCTTTGACTCATTATTTGAAAATTGCACATTAGTATTCTCTACAACTACAATAGTTATTATTATTTTTAACATCTCGAAGTTTTTTCCTCTATCTGATCCCCATAAATAACATATGCAACATAATAAACATAAACATAAATAACATAATATCCCGCTAAGAAGGACGTAAGTAATTTCTTTACTGGAGAGCTGGAGAGCTATGAACATACGTGTCATCGCTGCAAACCATTCATTGCTACTACAGACCACAGAGAGTGGTATGCATTTGTGCGTGCAGGCGAGCGTTGTCTTGCGTATAAAGGTTTAGCCAGCTTTAACAACGTGAGCGCACGGAAATATGTAGACTTGTAATGTATGACGACTTTTCTCTACTTTCTGTAAATAAAATATGCATGTATTATACATATAAACCTTCCTGAAATAATTCTCTAAATTACAGTGAAATCCATATTAAAATCCGTGGCGTAATTTAGAAGAACGAGTTCAAACAGACAGACGCCGATAGCGACTTCATTATATATATATATATATATATTAAAGTAGAAATTTAATTCTCCTTCAGTGCATAATTTAGCTATATCACAATAGCCCATGTATGTTCGCACCGAATAAATCACATTATTCGGGACAGAATAATGTTTGTGTTTGTGTGATCTTGTTTCGCTGTTTCGCAGTATCATCAGGCATGCGTGTGTAACTATTTCAATTCAGTTTGACTGCCTTACCTCAGTCTTTCGAGTCTACTATAGTCGCTAAAAAGCGTGTA
>WYDF02271520.1:0-18001 GCA_009867245.2 Adranes taylori | reverse complement strand
GGGCAAATTTTGAAGTTCTGCTACTGGTCACTTAATAAATTAGCTGCGAGGCTGTATAAAATGCAGTTTAAAATATATATGGTACTTTCTTTTTAAAGAATGGTTTCAAACGCAATGAATATATAAAGGATTAGAAATTCCCATTCTGTAAATAGAATTTCGTGAGAGTGTGGTGCACTATCATACGTTTACACTATCCAGTGATGATATCCGTACTAAAGTGAAGGTGTACAATAATTTTGACATTTGTACAATCTACTATCCTTATTGTGCCATAACAATCCAATCTTTGGCTCATTATTATAACCCAAATTTTGCCCATACATTTAATTCATGTAAAACATCCTTAACTTAACACAGCCAATTCACAAATCGGATTGGCGTTCTTGACTAAACATCGTTCAACTGCACATTTTAAATCAACTTTAGAAAATATTAGCCGCTTTCCTATTATATTTTTGGCTTTATTATATTTTATTTATATTTCTGAAATGACAAGAACAAGGTCAAACAGTAGTTGATTTTTTAGCCATTGGAAAGCATTTACAATGAAACTCGACATTTTTACCCGTGAAATCAACATCAAAGCATTCAAGTACATCACAAATGTGAAGAATCATTCTAAGCAGAATTTGATAATAGATGTCAAGACTTCCACATTCATGAATTCTTATTTTCATATCTCCTTAAGTCTGATTTATTTGATTTGAAAACTACCCAGTTAGAACTTTGTAGTTGGATGGATATTGATGATTTTGAAATGCATCAGGTTGAATTTAGGACTTGAGTTATGGACATCAACATTTGTTGAACTGATGAAGTCTCTGGAAGATGAAAATTTATAAAAGTCCTGCTGCTATTCTCAGTTGGTGGCCATCCCTCCCGAGATCTTACATCTGTTTGAAGAAAATTGCTTTTGCTCTTTTTAGCTTTTGGTTCAGCCCATTCCTGTGGGCAAATTTTCTCTCACATGAAAGCAGTGTTAAATCCACAAGGATGTCACCTAACACCTGAACATTCAGAAAATTGTCGGAAGTAACAAAGTATGTTGTCGATATTGACCAATTGGCTAAGACCTTGCAAGGGCAAGGCTCTCATTAATAATAAAATTTTATTTAAAAAAAATCTTTTAAATGACACTATTTCTTTTTGTGTGGTTGTAAACTTTACGTATTATTGTATATCATTATATATTAACAATTAGGAAATAATATAAAATATATTGTAGATTTAGAACAAGTATATTGACTTTGATTTGTGTAAAAATGCGTATGTTGTTGGCACTCTGAATGATTTGAAACCTTAAGTCTGCACACATTTAGGAAAAGGTTGCCTACCCCTGATTGTATTTGTACTCATACTCAAAACTACTTACTAGCCATGGATCGAACATCAGACCAATCAAAATGAATTTGGAGAAATAGTACGTATGATCGTGCAGCACACTCAAACTGCACAATTGGTACCTGCAACTGCACATACGCTACTGCGCAACTATTCTAACGAAATCGGAAGCGAGTATAAGACTTGGGAATTTGTCGATGCTGAGTAAGTATGACTTTAATGGCTAATACAATTTTAAAACTCTTTCAATTACCGGAAGTATAGCTAACCAATGAACTTTCGAAAACCGTAACAGTTTTTGATATTCAACGCCAGCTTCTTCACAGAAGTTGTCCAATGAAGCCACTAACAGTGAACCGATGGAAAAATAAATAAATTTGGGGAATGAAAGATTTCGACATCAATTGACATACTTGATGAGGCACTATTAATTGAGTTAGATAAAATGTGTGCGTTGCAGCCGGCTCCAATAATGTTTCGCTGTAATTTTTGAATTAATTGTTCGTGAAAATTATTTGTTCCACGTCGCTTCAATCCAGCAACATTTAAGTTTGTGTTGTTTGCAGAAATAGTCAATATTTTATTGGAATTTTTTTATCATTAACACATTTAAAAATATGTTCGTAGAAATACACGGCCGTTTCACTTGTAGTTGACTCTATATTTAATAGTTGAACTTTAACTCCCTCTTCGATATCAATATATCTGATCAAAAGATTTTGAACACATTATTGATTATAATTGCTTCACATTTTGTTCGAGCATAACTAAACGTTTGGCTATAAAACTTTTTGATCAATTCTGAGGTACAATCGGCGGTTCGGAAGCTGTGATTATGTTTAATTGTGTGGAATGTAAAAATATTTATCATATAATAGAAATTAATTATCATGCGCATCTATAGGGGTAGATGTAAAACTTCGGTCCAGTGTGTGCGGGTTGGCACGCACTATAAAGATCTCTTTACGAATTAATCAATAAAGGTTGTTAAAGATGAAATTATTGGATACCCTACCTATCAGCGTCGATGGCAGTGGCTCGACGTTAAACACATAGTCGGTGATAAGCCTACACGGCAGAAATAGGCCGACTATAAATAAGTATATTACAACAACAAACACCATTTAGGAAGGGGACTGTCTAATCCTTTATATATTTGTTGCATTTGAAAAATTCATATGTTTAAAAAATATTCTGTCCTTCGAGTATTCGTGGCGCGTTTGAAAACAAGGTAAGTCTTTCTTGAAACACTCCGTTCTACATGACAAGACAAATGTCACTTCTTTTTGCCACACCATATTCAACTTTTCTTTTGACACATCTGCGTTAACAGCTGTTACCTTATTTATAACCTAAAATAATGTTACTCCTTTAGTTTACTACAATTTTATTATATAATTATGGATCGTGCTTTGAAAGTTGCTGTTTTAGGCGATAAAAAATGACATTGATATGTAATATATCAATGTCATTCAGTTCTAATCTAATGAAAATTATTTTTCCTGTTCAGAGTTATGAATTGTTTTGTATTATTTCCCACGCATCAGGATTACTTATTGGATTATTAGATACGGTTTCTCTTAGTAATGCAATATCATCATTGTAAGTAAATCGCATTCGAGTTAATTTATTAGCATTTCTGTTTGCCACTGTATATTTACGAGTTAAAAACTATACAAATAAGGTTTAGATTATATTTACATTAACATCCTAATGAAAAAGCAACCGGCAATCATAGTAAAAAAGGTTACTACAGTTGGAAAATATTATTCGAAGCCGAACGAAACTTGCCGAAGACAAGTAAGGTAAAAATAAAACACTTCCATATTCTTGCACAAATAACGTCCAGTTATAACTTTATTAAGAACTCCCTTAAAAATCTTTAACTACGCACGCGTAGGTGTCAAAATAACTACAAGCTTAATAGTGCATATCTGTTTTACGTTGTCCAATAACTCTCTATTAATTGAAATTCTTAAATCGGCGACAATGACTCTTTCCTTCGAGAAAGAATGGCGAAAAAAAACGCCTCGAAAGAATGCCGCGTGTGGTTAAATAATGTGTTAGACGATTCATTACATGTTCGATTGGCGCGACTAGCTGCCAAATAAAAAGGTTTCACGCCGCGGTCAAATGATTAGTAAGTTGTTTTCAAACGCGCCATTCTTTCTCGAAGGAAGAACGTGTATGTACGACCAGCTAATTTTACGTCCAGGTAAAACGACACGTTTGAAATCATCTGGTGAATCATTTGGGTAAGCTTGATAGGCCGCGCCGTTGAAGTATGAAAGTACGGGTAAAGATTTCTAACGTGACAACGCTCCTACATGACGAGCCAAATGACACTTAGCCTATACACCACATACAATATTTCCTTTGGCTAAGAGTCGCGCAGCCCAATCATGTGATCGATCTTTCTCGCCATCATGTGACGCCTTTTCCGAAAGTAAAGAACGTGTGTGTGTATGGCTGCCTACTGTAGAGATAGAACGTCACGAAAGAATGGCGCTATACACACAAGTTGGCGCCTTTGAGAAAGAATGGCGCCTTTGAAAACAGCTGACTAATTATTTGGGTTAGTGATCGTATGGCCGCGCCGTGAAAGTACGGTAAGTGATTTGTAACGTGGCGACGCTGCCAAATGACAGTTTTAGCCTATACACCACATACAACTTTTCCTTTACGAATAGTCGCACTGTTCAAACATGTAAGGAATCGTGTGACACATTTTTTAACCACGCGACTTTCTTTCGTGACTTTCTATATCGCCATTATCGCTCGAATGAAAGAACGTGTGGTTTTACACGTGAGGAAAGAACGTGTGGAACGGAACTATTGATTTTAAAATGATTATAGTTGTGACATTAGGACACAAACTTTCTTTCTTTCTGGAGAGAACGTACTGAAAGAATGGCGCGTGGTTAAAAATATGTGTTAGATGATTCATCACGTGATAGATCGAGCGTCTAGCTGTCAAAGGAAATATTGTATGTGATGTATAAGCTAAAAGTGTCATTCGGCTTGTCTGTGATTGTTGTTCACGATATACCGTTGTCACGATATAAATCACTTTCACGGCGCGGCATAAGCAATATTTATTCAGCGCTATTATCAAACGCGCCGTTCTTTACCGACGGAAAGAACGTGTGTATGGTCGCCTATTAGGTGACATTTCATATGTTCAAAAAATGTGAAAATAATGCTGTGGGTTTAAAAAGATTAAAGTTGTAAATAGATAATAAAGCATCTATCTTAGGCGTTTTCCACTTGACAAAGAACTGTTCTTTCTGGGCTTGCCGTTCTGTTCTGACCTACAATAATAGTGGAACGAGTATTTGTGTGCGCTTGCATTTATTTTTGTTTCAATCTATTTTTTTCGGACTCTGCATTGTATTTGATTGCATTAATGGTTGCTAGGTTAAGTAATGACTGCTAGACGTGTTACTGCACCTACGAGAGTATGAAACTCCAAAAATATCCTAGGTGCAACAAAACAGATATTTCGACTTTTAGAGCTTCAAGCCAAGATGACTGGAGCGATTAAGTACTGTACCAGAATTGTACAGAACAGTTCTAGCGGTCAATTGGAAAACAGCTTTTGTCACAACTCTCCCAACAATTTAATTCAGGTAGAACAATTTTACTGTAGAGCCAAAACTATAAAAGGAAAGCGGCTATTTATTTCCAAATTCGATGATGAAAGGTGTAGTTGACTCGAGTTCAACCGAGTAGTCCAGTCCCATCGGTGTATTGGCTTTGGTGAATGAATTAACCTCCATAATAACCATGTTATTGCCTGTATTTCTGAAAAATCATTTGATCTGTTTATTTGAGATATTAAATTACTTTATCCCAAAAAGAAATTAACGGATTCTGTTGGAAATACTATGGACGAAGAAATGGAAACAAGAATTGAGGATGAAAATCTGTCTGACGAGTCTGTCGAAGACATGGACACGGAAAGTGAAAATGAAAATATTGAAGAGGACGATGATTCAAAAAAAGATGTTTATTTACCACATAAACCTATACGCGATGGTGAAATATTAGAGTGTGATCCATCAGCGTATGTTATGTTGCATGATGTACAATCGAAGGCTCCTTGTTTAAGTTTCGATATTATAAGAGATAAGTTAGGTGAGCTCTTTTCTTATATTTATAACTATTATTATTTGCACTACATTTTTTTACTATTACTCTTATTTTCAACTATATAGTAACTGTTATTGACCGGTATTTGAATTTCTATATATGTATTAAGTTAATGGTTTATAAGTAACAATTAAGATCAAAGTTTTGAGAGCTGTTCTATTATATTTGCCTCACTGTTATATGTATTATAAAAGTATTTATTTAATAAAATGTATAAAATGCTTTGTAACTCTTGTATGTGGTATATTAAGTAATCGGTGACATATTTTATGTATTGCAACTGGTATCTAATTTTGTTAGTATGCACGCCTGTAGACGGTAATTTGAAGATAGAATTTGATGACTAAGTCTTCGTCTATAAATAATTGTACTAATCGTTATTCACGATCATTCGACTCCAAGACCAATATTGTCAACATGATATTTACCGTTACACATTTTTGCATTTGTATCTCCTATTAAAGTTAAATCATGTGATTTAGTTAATTTCAAAGCATTTTCTATCATCATAAATCGCAAGTTCTTTATCATGTTGAGCATTAGGGGCATATACTTCAACAACAATTATACTAACTGATTATGCATTAATCTTCTCACAATCGCAACATATCTACATTCAATTTATTTATCTCTTGTACGTTGCTTTGTTTCCGTGTTACATTTAATTTGGATTTGTGAATTTAGAGGTATATCAATTGACGGGGAGATTCTTCGCACCCACTGAGTGTCCCTGCCTAGCTACCATTATTATAACAGCCGATAAAAGAGGAAACTCCCGGGTATAGTAATTTGGGCCTTTTAAACATTGTGATTGAAAATAATAAAAATAATTAATTAGATATTGGAATACTGTTTTTATCTTAATATAGCTTATAAAACTTAAAGAAGAAAAGATGTTAAAATGTTGTGTAAATAATAGCTAAAAATCGAATCTGGCAATATTGCTTTAAAATATTGTTACCTATATAGTTAAAACTTATTGTTGAAATGGCACACAGAAGGTAGGTATGACGTTTGTCATTTTATACTTGCAAAACTATTTAAAACCAATTTTGCGTTTTAAAATATGTTTTCACAGGTTTATAGTATCTAAGTCTTGTCTAGAATGGACTCTTTTTTTCGCCGGTTATGTTTACCATGTGACTTTAGCTAGGAGCCGTTACAGAGTGGTATGACTGAACCAGATGAATCCTAGTTTTTAGGACCTATTAAGCTATTATTTGTTATGCACATATAGTTGTTAACATTTCCCTTCTTCTTTTCTCAACAGAGTTTGGGACCGGCAATGGCACAGTGAAGTAGTTTCGCTAATTGTCTAAACCAGTGGTCTCCAAACTTTTTCAAGTCGTGGAACACTTTACAGTGTAAGAATATTCTGTGGGACCCTAAAAAAACATAACATAATGTTTATACGTAAGAATTGACTATCAACTACACATATACTGTCAGCGGCCATAATGTTTTTGTTCGCCGGGGATTCCGTAATGTAAAGGTGCTCTATACGTGTATAAATAAATTAAATTCTATAACAAAAACTGGATAATTCGCGCCTAACAAAAAATTAGCGACTAATAAGAAGCAACCTTAGTTTTTTTTCAAGATTTTTAAAATACTAGTTTTATTTTTAAAGTGAGGGGGGAAAGTATGAGCCGACGCACAAGTAATTTGTATTAGTTTAAGATAAAGGTCGTCGAATCCTTGAGGACTTTGTGTGGAACCCCTGGGTTCCATGGAACACAGTTTGAATACCGCTGGTCTAAACTAATGAACTCAATGACCAGATTCACGCTACAAAAAAATAAACCCACCAAAAAATAAATCACTATGACAAAAAGACATACATGAACTGTTAAAACAATATTAGATTAGTTGCAATCTGGGCCTGACGACTTCTATTAAATTATGAGCCATGTCTCTAGATGAATAACGAATTTCGGGATGGTGTCTTGCATAGGATAAAAACCAAAGAACAGAACAAACATGACCACACATCCCTAGTGTTCGCGCTCGTTAGCGGCTTGGAACGGAGATGGTATAAGTGCTCTAATCAAATGAACCTCTATCGTTGGTTCGGCAATGAAGTCGATTGGCATAGTTTCCTCGGCGGTGTAGGTGTAAGCCAATCTAATTTGATATGTTCCATGTGTGAGGTCTTGTATTTGATCTTCTGATAAAACTAGAACGTCTTGTAGGTCTGCGAATCCATTGACAACTTGCCAATCTATTCTGCCCAACAATAATATGTCCCCTTGTACTCTATTCAAAAGATTGTTGGCACATGCAAACGATTCAAAACTGTATTATAAAAATATCTGATCTCCTGGTTTACTCGCATTGATAGGTTCTAAAAACGCATTGACATTGACACGCAAAAAAAGCATTGACACGCAACTTTGAGCACGTTACCAAATGTTTCGCATCCACAACTGTCAGGAACAACGTTTCTTAAAAATCCAAACTTATTATGTATATATAGCATCAACAAGAACAGATACAGAATCTAGTTGGGCTTGACACAACAACTCCGAAGTTGTTGTGCAGTGGAGCGCAGCATATTCTTCGCGAGTGATGTGATCGTATCCCAGGTATAGAGGAACAAAATAAGTTATAACAGAACGAAGAACGTCATGAAATATTCTACTTATACCTGATTACTGATTCTCCCTCAAACCAAACATCATTGCTAAAATCATTTGAGTTTGATCAAAAATATACCAACCAATTCTTTTTTCAATCTTTTTGTCTTGGAGTCAAATCAATGCAACTGTTTACAAGGTTTCCAAACTGCGCTTTGTTTAATCCTGTTAGACATTTGCAGTCATTATCATCCATATTGGGATTATCAAAATAAAAAGTTTTTGATTTCTTCTCTAAAACTATCACTCTGCCTGTCAGCATAGCTATGAGAATATCGTTCTCATTCTGAGTAAACTGGCGATGCATAACTCGTAATCGCATTAATAAAATAGCCTCTTGAGCATTGAAGAAATCATTTTCTTCAATGCTCTGGACATGCTCGGTTCTCAGGACTGCAAATATGCGATGACGAATCCATAGCTCTAGAACCGCTTTTTGTGGAATTCACTGACGACCGTTCATATCTCCACACACACAGCAATATGCTTGCGAAGTCGGAAGTTTACACGGTGCATTTTGTTGAAGCATTGGCTCATCAACTTCCACTTCATCAGAATCTGTTGTCTTTCATTTCCTTAAACAATTATTAACCTTTGTAAAAAATCAATCACGCGTTAAGTTTGTTTTTACTTAAACGCGCATTTCTTCTTTGACTTCATCATTTTGTTTTTCTGTACTAATAATTAGAGCTTACTTTTATTTGCTGGCGAAAATTCCTGTAACATAAGACGCAAACACGAGATCTATTTTCGGGTTCTATCTCTAACATTTATTAAAAATTGTCGATAAAGCGGATTGTTGCCGGTTTTGAAGTACTTTATTTTTTTATGTAGGCGTTACAGCCAAAACAATGTATTGGGGCCATAATAAACATTCCAATAACACTGCTAATAAACTTGGCGATACCACTGAGGCGCTACTACTACCAAGCCAATAAAGTATAGTAAAGTCACATGGGTGCGTACATACGTCAAAATAATAAAAGTAGAAAAATGACAAACGCCACTTTGACAGTGTTTATCAAGAACGAAAGGTGAAAAACAAATATATATCCAGGCAATTAAAATACTGACTTGCCAGATTGTTATTTTTTAGTGATTTATGTACTATCTTCAGCAGCATAATTGAAGGTGTTGCGTAATGGTTAGAGACGTGAAATTTGAGAAAATTTTTAGTTTTTCATAGAATTAAAAGTGTGCAAAGTTTCATGAACGACGGCGATTAGGACACTGGTGCATACCCTGGTGCTTTCATTTCTGTATCTGTTACGTTAATAAATTTTGATCTAGTTTTAGATTGTTTCAAAATATGCCTTAAATTTTAATCAGCTATTAGTATTTAATAATGATTGTTATTTAATAATGGTTGAGGGTTTATTGCAGTAAGTTTTCGACTAATACAGCTAAAAGTAATTTAATTTCGAATTTTAACTTTGAGTCTTATTTTAAGGTGATAATCGAGACAAATTTCCTTTTACGGCATACATGGCAGTTGGAACTCAAGCCACTAAGCTTAAAGATAATGCTGTAATTGTTATGAAGTTATACAATATGTATGAAGGCGTTAATAATGAAGAAAGCGATGATAATGGAGAAGATTCCGATAATGAACCTACGAGTAGCGAAGATGAAATTAATGACTCTGATAAAGCAAAGGATAAAAATCCAACTGAGGGTGGAAGTGTACAAAAAACGAAGAAAGTATCTCCTAAAATGTCTGCTCTAATGATTCCACATGCAAGCGCTATAAATAGGATACGAGTAAATAATTTTTCTTAAAATTTTTACAAAAATTAGACATTCAAAGTAGTTGGGATGTTTTCTAAAATTTCGAATGTTTCCATCCGAATGTATTAAGATCAGGCACGTGTCTGTAGGAGTAATGGGGGTATATTATTTTGAACGCTAATTTTATGTAATGCCATTTGTGTAACTTTTTTTTTGTTACGAAAGTGAAATAAGTTTTAATGAAATAAAAGTTAGTATAATAAACGTTAGTACATGCGCCAAATGTACTAACTTTTATTGCAATCCATGAGTGAATGATCGGTTGACCTCGAGGGTTTAGTTCCCAAAGACTTGATGTAATCGTTCACTACAATAATATTCATTCAGGCTCAATTTAAAATCATCGTAGGGTAGTACATCGCGGTGTGAAAGTCTCTTTGTATAAACCTATGTTTTCGTTTCGTGTAGACATGCGAACTACAATACAACAAGTTTGACTGTAGTGAATGTGTCATATTAATGTTAACATATTATTTAAGGATCAGTCGCTCTTTAACTAGTATAGTTAAGCCCAAAAACTTTGTTATCCAATTTCTTTATAATATGAAACAAAAATGTAGTTTGTATTTTTTTTTGTGCAGAGTACAACTATAAATGACGGTATTTTTGCTGCAGTATGGAGTGAAAGAAAAACAGTCGACATATATAATGTGAGTGATCAGTTCGACTCAATAAATAGTCAGAATACTATCGATGAGTATAATCAACGCACGAAGAAAGGTTCCACAGTGAAACCTATTTATACGTTTGCCGGACATTCAAAAGAAGGCTTTGGGCTTGATTGGTGTGCCACACGTGTGGGGGTAATATTATTAATACTTTTTAAGAATGTTATTGAAGAGACTAATGACAAATATTTATTACTCCTATATACAGTTCCTTGCTTGTTAAATGTGGTTCGCCGAAAAAACCTTGTCAATTATAAAAGTTATAAGCACATAAAAATTGTAAGCTTTTTTCTAATGACAGACATTATTTAAATTAAAGTATTAGAACTTTGTGGACCATCATACAAAGTATTATAACTTTGTGTTAGATTACACAATATCAATTGAACTGTTCAAATTTGAAGTTAAGCTCTCACCTCGTGGGATGAAATTACCACAATTACAATTTAAAACAAAATGTGCACAAATAAAAATCTATGGCTTTTTACAAACAGTTCTTGACCAACTTCGTAAATATTATTTGCATATATTTAAACCTATAGTTATTAAACTATATTAATGCATGTATTAAATACGTACTTGTTTAAATTCAGTTAATATGCTTGGCTCTAAACTGAATTTATATTTATTATCTTCTAGATGTTAGCTACTGGAGATTGCCACAAATCCATTCATATCTGGAATCCAACGGAGTCCGGTTGGAAAGTAGATAAAAAACCATTAATTGGACATACTGCATCGGTTGAAGATCTCCAATGGTCACCAAATGAACGATGTGTTTTAGCGTCCTGTTCAATGGATCGTACTATAAGGATATGGGATACAAGAGCACCTCAAAACCGGTATGGGAAGTATTTATGTTTTAATAATGCACGGTATGTGCAAAAACACTACTCAAAATATTGAATTGAAAACAAAATATTGAAAAATACTGATATTGAATTGGATCACATGATGATCGTGTTCCGTATTGCACCATATTCGAAGATTCTGAATATTTACTGTTACACATTGAGAATTTTCTGCTGATCAATTAATTATGGATCAAATTACCTATTACTACTTATTGTTTTAGCATATTTACTGAACATCAAGAATATTCAATTTGAATGGTTTTTATCTGCAGACATCTCACTGCCGAATTGTAAATTCGCTATCTCTTGCCATAAACACATTTTCAATGGAACAGCCATCTTCAGAAGATTCACAATTATGCTATAACGGAATACGATCGAAATGTATCTTTCACATATCTGTTGTTTATCGGATTAAAATTGCGGTAGATTAAATAGTCTTGAAAATGATTCTGACAACCGAGAAAAAAGTGTTTATGGTATAGCAAATTTTCACTTATACGAAAACAGACGAAGAAATGGCTTAAGTTTAAGACAAGTATGTCTGAAAAATATAGAGAAAGAGAACGTAGATGTTGCCAGAGAACCTTAAAAAAGATCGAGAGAGAGAATTATAGATATAAAAAGAGATGTCTGAAAAATAGAAAAGAGAGGGAGAACTCAGTACAAATGTGATGTTATCAAGGGTAATGTTAATGTGATGTATACAAATGAAATGTGATTTATTCAGAATTTTTCCCGCTGGTAGCATATGTTAGATGAAGAATTTTTCACCTCACAAAAATTTATCAGTAACTATGAAGGAAGCGCTCTACCTAATGAAGTCATACACGAAATGCATTTAATTTGAAGTAAGTCAAACAACGATTTCAGGAACAGGGTTTTCGGGTGAGTCAAATTCACATTAGCGGTTCCAGTCATCGAGGACAATCATCTTGGAACTGTGCAAGAGCATTACAGACATAAGATTACAACTGCTGTTAGATTTTAGGAAACTTGCCAAGCACGAAATTGTCAGGTGCACAAGGTTCCGGTTTCAACAGCATAGCGTAACGAGCCATTGAAGCAGACAATCCCTAGTCTTATTGCTTGAACATTTTGAAAATAATTGAATAATTTCAGAATGACTAACTTTGAATAGCATTCCCATTAATTTGATTTAATGCCACCTGATTCATACACTTAGGGCATGCTGAACGAAGCAATGTTTCGGTCAAAAAGTTCTTTACGAAATATTGAAAACTCCCACGGAAAGTAAATTATTTTGAGTAACTGCAATGATCACTTTATAAATATTTTCAAAGACCTGCAAAATCTGTATGAAACTTGTTTGCTGCGTTTTAATACATTTGTATATAGTAATAAATAATAAATGCTTTATTTACGGGCCCTTTAAAGGTCTAGATCTAAGTATAAGTAATTGAAATAATTCAGAAAAATAATAATTAGTAGTATGTTTTATAATTTAATTTAGCAGTAGAGTTCAGTTGAATATGTGCCTTAGTATTCGATTTAAATTTTTTATATCTATTTTGAACAAATCTATGCTGTCAGTGATAAGATTTTCTGTTACCATTATTCTACGCAGTGGTTCATGGCTTGACTACTTAGTTACGCTGAGTTCTGGATAGAACAGGCTATTGTTCTTTGTACTTACATGTGGTATTTTTATACTACATGTGGTACTTTACAAAATAGTTCTATATTGTATAACATGTGCAGTCTTACGTCTATTCTCTAGTGTTTGCAACTCTATATAAGCTCGCATGAAGTCTGTTATTCGGTAGTCCTTATTTGAATCTTATTCTTTGTAAAAATCTATTCTGTACTTGTTCTAGTGCTATGATATTTTTCTTATATATAGGCGACCATATGCAACTTCCAAACTCCAGTATAGGGCGTACTAGAGATAGATATAATGTTTTATATGTTGACGGATTGAAGTTATGACTAAATCTTGTGATAAATCCCAATGACTGTAGACCTTTATTCTTAATGACATTTATATGTTCATTGAAGGAGAGTTTTGGGTCTAAAATTATACCTAGATCTCGTACTTGGGAGACAGTTTTTAGACTGTTTCTGTGGTATTCTAGTGACAAATTAGTTTTTGTTCACGTCATTACTAAGCATTTCTCTGGGTTAACATATAATTGATTATTATGGCACAATGTGTTAAAGGTATTAATGTCTTCTTGTAGCATCATTATATCGTGGGGAGACGTTATTGTCCTAAAAAATTTTAGGTCGTCTGCGAACAACAGGAAATTGGTGTAAAGAGTTTTTTATGTCATTTATGAAAAAGAATAATGATCCACTATGTGAGCCTTGAATAACTCTTGATGTTATTTTCATTTCAGACGAAATGCAATCCCCGATATGTACAAATTGTGTTCTGCACGTTATAAAACTAAATCACTTTAAGATATTTGCGCTTATTCCTAGGGACCTTAATTTATTAATTAATATCCTGACTTGTGAAAGGTCTTTGAAAGGTATGTATATACACAGTCTTTTTGGTTAAATGAGTCTAATATGAATCTTTGTAATGTTAAATGATTTGTTTCTACTGATCTCCCAGGAGTTAATCCATATTGGTTGTCTATGATTATATTTTTACATTTCCATGTAAACTGTTTTGTTATTAATGCGTCTAATATTTTGGGGATATGTGAGCTTATGGAGATGCCTATATCATTTTCAACGTTTTTTCTGTCCCTTGACTTATGTATCGGTATGATATATAACTTTGTTTCCATGTGTCTGGTAAGTTCCTGTCGATAAAGGCACATCTTTCTAAAAACAGGTAGGCTCACTACATCCGGTTCTGTATTACTCGTAGGATTCAAGTCAAGTATGGCTTTATAAATTTCCGAGAGTTCGAATGGGCAGTTACAAAATTCTCTTGTTGTCGATATTCGATTCTGCAGTGGATGATAACATGGTTGTTGTTTGGTCCTTGGAATATACACTACTACAAAAACTTTGAGAACATCTCAGCAATATCTTGGGCTGAACTAGCATGATAATTACTTTAGGTAGTCTTGAGATTTTCCTGTTATCCTTTACATAACCCCGGAATTTTTCGGGTTATTATACGATGCTTCTTTCAATTTGTTTAATATAGTTTTCGTAGGCTGCTTTACTATTAAGTTTACATTCTTTTCTGAGATTCGTAAAAGTGGTATAATCTGCTTCGGATTTGCTTTCTTTATATTTTGTGTGTGCAATTTTTGTCTTATTTATAACTTTTTTATTTGGTACATAAGTATCTATACGATGATTAATTATGGTGTAGAATGTATTAGTGGCAGTGTTAATATCTGAGACATTCAAGTGTTCTGTAGTTAACTGATGATAAGTAATCGTTAACTGAAATATAGTCAAGATTGGTAAAGTCACTAACCGATGACCAATAATTTAAACAGTTCGGACTATACATTTTTATTTTACTCTAAAACCCGATATGCTGTTTTCAAAGATTGTGTCTATTGTTTGTGATATTGTAAGTTCTTCTATGTTTGAGAATGTTAAATCGAGAAACACGCCTATCTCATTAGGAATTCATTGCATTATCGTAAGTTTAAGTATGAGAACGTAACTATTAGTGTTGATGCTTTCTCCGAATTCGGAGTGAGCGGTAACGTGTTCCTTGTCGATGAAATATCCTAATCGTCCTTTGGAAACCGATTTGTTTCTGGAAGGTTCGGATTTGTTTCGGAGACTATCCGCATATATAGAATTTAGTATTGACATTATTAATTACCAGATCTTCGATGGTACTATAGTGATCATATAATTGAAGGGGAGAATTAGGGATGCACATCCTCGTATTATTATTGTTTCGTTTTTTAATGAAATGGAAATAAAGAGTTGTTCCATATTATTTGATATAATCATTTTTCTAGATAGCAATGATTTATGAACTGCTATGAGAATGCCATTTCCTCGTTTTTCTCATTCATGTCACTGCGATCTTGTCTCTATACGTTATAATTTTTCGTTTTAGTCTCAGCATCACTATAGTTTCGATTAAGCCAACTCTCGATTATAATTACTATATCAAAGTCTGTATATGTAACTGCCTGCTTAAATTTCGATAACTTCATTCTTATTCCACGTGCATTCTGACAATATATTGATAGGGGCTTATTTAGTTTAACTGGTGGGAACGATTGTTTAGGGTTTCAGTAACTATTTTTGGGGCGCAGTTCAGATATTTTATAGTACAATTATTTTGACATTACGATTATTTTGACTCGTTATTTAATTTTTTTAGGTGATCACGTTGTCTAACTGTTTATTCTGCTGCTGTTTTATGATCCTGATTTTTTTAAGGATATTTCTTACTGTGGCTGCGTTGTCAATTATAAACTTTATAGGACGAATTTTTGCGCCGATTTTTCGTCCGCATCGTAGAACTTTTCTAATGGATACGTTTGTATTATTGCTGCTAAAAATTTGGAATATTTAAATTATGAAAATTAAAGTTTTTACCAAAAAAACATTATTTTAACTTATGTTTCTATTTTTTCAGAGCATGTATGATCCAATGTACGGATGCGCACGATTCGGACATCAATGTGATATCTTGGAATCATAACGAACCTTTTTTAGTGAGTGGTGGTGACGAAGGTCATTTAAAGATTTGGGATGTTCGTCGGTTGCATAAAAACACCGAAGTAGCAGTGTTCAAGCATCATCGTCAACCGGTGACGACAGTTGAATGGCATCCAACCGATGCTGGAGTATTCGCATCTGGCGGAGGTGATGATCAAATCGCACAATGGGATTTATCGGTTGAAAAAGATTCGCAAACGGGAGTAGTCGGTCAAGATGCATCAAGTAGTAATAATGAGCAAATTATCAATGAAACCGATGAAATCGAGGTATGTAAAGTAGTAATAAATAATCTTTAAAGTTGTTTGAATACCCGTGACAGTAAGATACTACTTTCTCTATAATCAAAATATACTTTACGGCTCCAAACCATGTCTGAAGTTGTCGATAATGTTGTTTAATCTAAATTTGGGTTTCTGATAAGTTTGTCCTTAAATTTTAACTAACATTTAGTCACGATTATTCTTTTGTTGATAGACTTAAGGTACAATATAAAATAAATTTTTCAATACCAATGTATATAGAAATGTTATTTCTAAATCTATTAACATTTTAGGAATATATAAACTTTCTAATCATAATTAATTTTTGTTGAAGGGTATTCCACCGCAGCTACTTTTTATACATCAAGGTCAGACCGATATTAAAGAATTACATTGGCATCCGCAATCTCCTGGCTTATTAATTAGTACAGCATTTAGCGGTTTTAATATATTTAAAACGATAAGCGTATAGTAATAAAGGATTTTTTAATAATTATGTATATTTTTTATAAAAAATAATTGTATGATTCACAAATTTTAAAAAAGTAATAATAATTCATCTTTTAAAATTAAGAATTGAGATACCTTAGCATACATATTTTAAAAGAAAATATAATATAAAATTCTTCTCAAACTTTAAAAAAGAACATAGCATTAAAATTCGGAATGCTAAAAACGTAATATTAAAAAAAAAACTAAGTTTGAAGATATAAAAAAATAAGTTTGATTCAAACTTATTCCTCAATCAATATTGAGTAAATCTAAATTCACCAAATGTCGCATAGTTGGTCTTCCATGCGGGCAATTCTGTAATTTAAATCATTATCACAATGGAAATAAAAATCATGTAAAATTCGAACTGGTTACTTTAGGAAAATATCTTCGGCTATTAAACAACTTACCCATGGATGCTCAATATCACACATATGATTAACTAACGTCCTCATATCGCTTGTGGTAAGTGCCTTTCCTACCATTACAGATTTTCGACACGCCCGTGACGCAAACATTCCTCGCAATCTAGAGGGGCGACAATCGCTTTGGTTGCACCCTTCCTAAATATAAATGGAGTTTGAGAATATGTTTAAACTGCATTTAATGAGTGCAATTATAAGATAAAGGTCCTTTTATTTTTCTAAATTAAGGCTGTTAAATCGTATATTTGTAACATGCCAATGCATTTGATTTGATTCTATAGAACCGCGGGCAATAGTTGGAGCTTTCTCAATAATTGCGAAATAAACTGAAGATATTGCCCGAAATTTCTTCCATCGAAAAAGGTATGATATGGAGACATCTTTTATCCACTCCTCAAACTAGGTCTACATAACATTTGCAGAATAGTAGATTTTGAAAAAAGGCATCAATGGAGAATATCCACATAATATGAGATTCCAAGAATATATTGTCTTAATGTAATGAAGAAAGAATTAAAGTATAACTCCGCAAAAGTGCGACAAATTAAATATGTAAACTATCTCTAACCTATCCACTCGACTCAGCTTCTAAGGAAATGTTAATACAAATTATTGAGTACTACGGGGATACGAGGGCTGCTGTTAAAATTTCTGGATAGAAGACAAAAACATCTAGAAATACAATACTTTATTGCTTTTCAAAATAGTCCCCTTTACACTCTATACATTTTTTCATGCGAATAAACCAATCATCAAAGC
>WYDF02271509.1:0-18002 GCA_009867245.2 Adranes taylori | reverse complement strand
CCGAAACAAAAAGATGGTCGTCACTTTTTTTGGAATTACTGGGCATGTTTCCAGTGTAGCACTGGAGGATAGACGTATTGTTAATTCAGAGTGGAACACTACAGTTTGTTTGTCTCAGGTGCAACAAAACATTCGCGAAAAACGTCCAAGAGGAAGGATAATCTTGCACCATGATAACAATCGGGCTCACACTGCTGCTGGAACAAATGAGTATTTGAATGTTTGCATAGAAATAATGAAATACATAGAAATAATGGATCATTCGCCGTATAGTCCAGACCTAACACCTGATGATTTCTTCTTATTTCCGCGGGTAAAAGATAAATTACGGGTTTACGTTTTACATCGGCCGAAGAAGTGGTTGATGCCTTTATAAATGAAATAAACAAAGTGCGGACCGAAAATTGGAGAAAATGTTTGTGGAGGAGAATACTTTGAAAAATTATAAATAAATGTTGTAAATAAACTGTGTTTTACTAGGCTCAGCCTAAAGACAACAGCTCTCGTATATTTCTAAAATTCTACTTAGAGTAAATCAGCAAGTAAGTTTCCTTCAAAAAATTTAATTTGCATTGAATTTGTTTTGACCTATAATATAAGCAAAATAGATCGGTTACCTTGTATGAGAAAATTTAATGAATGAAATTAAGGACCAGCAGCGCAATACTTCTGTACGATGTAAAAAGCTTGTTGAAAACACAATGCAGATATAAACACTCAATAACAGACCTACACACTTGTTTCATAAAACACAGTATGAACAAAAATAGATCTGATAGTATATTGGAATTGTTTCTTTTATACTACGTAAACCATTTTGACGTAATAATCTTGCGCGTCTTTTTTATCTTATTTATAGCCAATTCTTTTAATCAAAATATTTGGCTCGATGTAGTTTACACCGAAGTACGCCGCAGTTGAGTTTCCTGTGTTTTTGTTTGTCTAGCGAAAATTCTTTAAATGAAAGAACTGCATATTTGCAATACCCATTGTTTTTTCCAAGAAAATATTTGCCAAAGTAAACATTATTGAAATTTCCAATACTGTCAAATTGTTCTTGTAACAAATACTGGTTACAACTTGTCATATTGATAGCCTGTAAAATGGTTTTCACAACAAGTAAATTTCACTGATTTAGAAATCCGATTTTGGCGAAGATTATATTGTAATTAGATTTGAGGAACTGAATAGACTACAGTCTTGTAACATCTAGTGGCGTGTAATGGATATAGTTTTTAGACACACCCAGAACCAAAAGGCTCTGATCTAAAAACAGAGCTAAAATATTCCTCATTAATCGATCCATAATATTTATGTCTACTCTGCCAGTTATTCGGCCTTATAGTTACTAAACTGAAATAATGCTAAACAGCACTTGATTTTGTAATGACACGTAATGGGCTTGTTGTACAATTCGCATAATTAAATTTATTATTTGGTGGGTCGAATATGTTATTTGCTACATGTATGTACTTGTTTTGTTTATGTATGTATGTCTATGAATCGCTGATCTGTCTGTTGCATACAGCCTTCTCCAATAAAATTGAAGTGATAGGAGAGGAACCATCTATGAAATAAAAAAAAGTTATTACAGTAACAATTCAGTAATCGGTACTGAATGTGTTGAAGAAACAATTTTTTTTATGTCGGCGCGGATTTTCCATTGTTTTTTCTTGCTAATATTGTTTTCTAGCATCGGAGTGTTTTAATTAATTTTAATACATTTAAGATTTTGAATTGTGTACGGGTGGGTTTCGGATTATTAATAGTAATATAAATAGCCTTGGAATTGAAATTGGACAAATTAGCATTGATTGATTCAGTGATTTGGTTAATCTGGGAACAGGATGAATGCTGTTGACGTCACAACTGCTGATTCCTCGTCTAATTTGGGTGATGATGATGTAAGTTTATAGAGATATATGCATACTTTATTTTTGGTTTTTATCAAAAAATATATTGTGCATGTTAGCTTTAGCATCGTTGGAAACAAATGTCGAATTTTGGCTTTTCACAAAATAAATGCATTTCATGTTGAAAATCAATGTAAATGTATCTATCTTTTTACAGTAAGTTGACTTTCTTCATTTCTTTCTATGCAGCACATTAATTGTAAAACGTAATATTTTTGACACTGGTTTCCTCAACCCCGTTGGAGCACTGTTTTGCATTCTATTTAGTATAATTTTGATAGGACTACCACTTGCTTTTTTGACCATCGGGATGCTACATTTTATACATTTTTTCTGCAAATTTTTGACAACCTATCCATTTTTCCTTATGTAATTTTGGCCATAGTTTAATTTCTTTCAATAAGACAGCGCTGTGAAAGATTGGGAGAATTTATTCCAACCTCGTTCTTTCGATTTTCGTTCATGTGCTCTGTATGAATAGACCAAAGAAGGTATAATTTAAGCTATTAGTAATAGTGATTAATAATGTATTACTAAACCTGACCCGAAACCGGAAATCTGTAGGACTGGATTCGATTTGCTGAAAAACACAGACATTTTCAAGTTACAATAATTTTTTCTCATATTAATTTTAGAAGAGATTCTTACTTTTTTGTTCATGTCTGACATCAACTTTTGCACAAACTCGGTACCTAGTTCTTGTTTTCTCGTTTGTGTAATGTTTCTTACATTTTTCTATTAATTTTGCACACCAACGATCTAGAAGTCAGTTGATTTTTATTGTTGCCTAATATTTTTCAGTTGGTCGTAATTCATGAGTAATTTAGCGAATTTATGTTCTTATCAAAAATAAGAAAGAGCGTTGTCATTCATATTATTGGTCGTTTATGCGGCCTAGTGATCAGTAACTAAATCAGTGCCTTTCTATAAACGGTACTTCTTATTTTATCAAACGCCGATTTCAGGTCAATAAATATTACATACATCTTCTTTCCCTTGCTGACCTCTCTCTCTGTATATAATCAGACGTAACTATGTTGTGTGTTGTATTCTTTCCTTTTCTGAATCCGATTTGTGTGTTTCATAATACGTTTTTCTCTTTGATCTTCTTTTCCAGGCGCGCATTTAAAATTTTCACAAATATTTTCACCTTCTTTAACTTCATCACATCTTTTTTAAACTGGCACAATTTCTCCTTGCTCCCACTTCTCAGACATGTCCACTTCTCCCTTCCATACCGCATTCTGACCCCTCACTAACGCTTTTATATCCCCATACCTCAACCGGAATGCCATCTGGCCATGCAGCCGTTACAATCTTTATTCTCTTGATCACTTCCTGAACTTCTTTCATCGTAATCTCTTTTGCAGATTCCTCCACATTTAACCTTGCTACATCTTCCACTACTACCCCACTTCCTCTTGCATGTCTTGACTGGCCCACATTTCTTGTCCCATTCTTCCACATTTTTGTCTGACATCCTTTTGTTAAACCCCATATTATCCTTTTCCCTTATATATCTCCAGACATCTCTTTCACATCTTAAACCCTTTCGTCCTCGTTCCTTGTTCTCTTCAACAGTATCCCCTCATTTCTCCATTTATTTTTTGCCTCTATATATTCCTCCCAATTTCTTTCACCTTTCCTTACCTCTATCAAAATTCTGCTTACCTTCTTCTTTTCCCTTTGCAAATCCACGCCATATCATCCATTTATCGTTTTTATAGTTATTTCCTTCTCCCTGGTAGATGGGTTGGTATTGTATTGTATTTCGAATTTGTTCTTTTTCTGTTCAAATCTTCGTCATATCCCTTTATTGTTTTTATCGTTATTTCCTTCTCACGATGGGTCGATGGGTTTGTGTTATATTGTATTTCGAATTAGTTCTTTTTTGTTTGTTTCTTTTGAAATGAGTTGATTTTTGTTGTTATTTTTTTTTGTGTTTTGTACTAATTTTTTGTTTTTCTTTATATGTTAATATGCCAATAACGTTGTACATTCATATAAACGGAAATAGATGTTTACGCAAACATTTTTTGATGTAAATTTCTGTTTACTGTACCATTAGTGGAAAATGACGAACTTCTTAAACTACACTGGTAGATTGCTTACCACACCAATATGTTTTTGTCAAAATTTTCTACTTTTAATGCTAGTAACTGAAGTAACTATAATAGTCAATAAGATATTAGATGAATCTAATATCTTATTGATTTTTACAGTGTAAAATTGGGAGCCAAGAATCCAGGTTAGAGCTGAAAAAATCCATTTTCCCGTGCCAATCACAATACGGACGCTACTAAATGTTTGTATAGTAGTCTCGAAGTCTCGAGTGTCTTATTGCCAAATTGGTTTGTTTCTTGGTTCTTTTGGGCACTCTACGTGTTTTATGCATCTTTAAGTTATTGTGCTTTTTAACTCGTGCAAAAGCTTTCGATATACATTGTTTTTTTGTTCGTCTGACGTTTATGACGTTTATATCGTCTGACGTATTATATCTGAACGTTTATATTTACCGGATTCTGTTTTTTGTTCTGGTTTAGTTGTGTTATCAGTATGCTATGGTTTTAGTGTCTTACTGATATTTATACAATTTACCTATCATTAAATAGGACGTATTAGGATTTTTTTATTGGGGTACACATAAAGAGGAAAGGAGGAGGGGATTAGTTGTCCTAAATATTTTTCACAAAGAAGATAAAATTCGTTGCTTTGTTTCCATATTTTCCGTGGTAGCTTTTACTAAACCGTTATGTTAAACCGGTAACCTGTTAAACTGGTAACTTTGAGATTACGTCAAATTAACTGATAATCTATTACTCGTCGCACCTTCTATATACGAGGTATAATCAAATAATACCCATATTATCATTTTTCTCGAATAATCTTTATTTATTCCTAAAAGTTAACATGGTCCCCTTCAAAGCAATCCCCATTGGACATTATATACTTCTAGCTTTTTTCAACTTTTCGAAGCAAGTATGAAATAGAATTTTTTATATGACTTAAAAGTTTTCGATATGGCTTTTAAAAGTAAAAGACATGGCGATAAAAAAATCGCAGAATGCCATGTCGCGTGAAATTGGAGGATGCAGAATCACAACGGTGTTGTTTTTTGCCAAATATTCAGGAGCATACAACGAAGTGTGCGCAAGTGCGTTATCGTGTGGAGCAATCGCCAGGAATTGGCACGACCAAATTTCGGACATTTCTTCGGATTGCTTCACATAAATGGTGTAGAACTTCTAGGTAGTACTTTTTGTTGACTGTGTGATCTGGTGGCAAGAATTGGTACACAATGCCATTAATGTCGAAAGAAACTCAGTAGAACCTTTACATTCAACCGAACTTAGCGAATTGAATGAATCAAACTGTTCCAAAACTCCATTTATTGATTAAACATTTCTAATTGCCTCCATCCATGAGGATCTGCAAATGTCTTTTAACATTTGCAAATGAAAGGCATTTGCTGATTCTCACGGAATGGCGGCAATTAGAAATGTTTAGTCAATAAATGGAATTTTTGCACACTTTGTTTTATTCAATTTAAAATGTGGATTCTGACACTGAAACGTACAATAGTAAACTTAGGGAACTTTTCTCGGTTTTGGCTCTTCAGAAAGCTTCCTTGCGACGATTGGTCCTTAATTTCGACGTCATATCCATAAAGTCATGTTTCTTTACTATTTATGATTTGTTTAAGTAATTCTGGATTATCGTTTATTTCATTAAGCAGCTCCTGCGCAACATTAATTCGACACTGCTTTTGATTGAAATTCAACAATTTAGGAACAAATTTTGCGGTGCCACTTCCCTCATACCGGAAACATCTAAAATAATAGCTTGACATGAGCCAAATGAAATACCAACATCTTCAGCAACTTCTTTAATTCGGTGGTTGTTCATCACTATTTTTTCCAACTTTTCGATGTTATTATCAGTTATTGATGTGTTATGACGCCCAAGACGTTTGTCATCCCTTAAGTGGTGACAAACGTTTGTACCACTTATAAATGTTTATTTTATTCATAGAAGAATTCCCAAAACCAATACTCAACATGTTCAGCACTGCACTTTATTTAATTCTTAATTCAAATATTTTGTTCAATTTTTTCACAAGTTAAAAATCGGCGTAACACTACAACACAATTAATCTCATTGACAGCTAGCAATAAACTTAGTTACCAAAATTGCCGCAGTTGGCCACACACGTTGGGGGAAATATCTGCTAATTTTTGTTGAAACAACAACAAAAATTGGACAGACTTTGACAACTCGCGCAATTTAAAAATTCTGCGAATTATATGATCATACATCGTAAGTGTTTGTTACGCACCCCAGTAACGGAGGACGTCCCCTTTCATTACAGTATTACGCTTTCTGTTCTCATTGCGTTTTTAAATTTCGGGTCGAAGTTTTTTGAATGGGGGCGAGTGTAACGACAATTTGAGGCCTTTGTAATTGTTAGACTTAATAATGTTTTAATTTATTTGTTAACTAAAACTGTCATTTTTGGACAGTGATTTTAAGAGCGCTGTAGAATAATATGTAAACAAACATTCGAAAGTTCAGGAAATTTTTGTATTTCTGCATCAAAAATAAATTGCATTTCTATAAAATATTCTCAAAAATTAAGCTAAACTGTTTTAAAAAGTAAGGAAACGGATGAACATTTGAAAAGTAACAATAATACCAACATGAATTTAAATACATAATTGTTGTTAAACATCGTAGCGTATGATCATAAGCAAAACTAAAATGACAACTCTCGTATAATCACTTAATGTAATATCCATTTAGAGAATTTTCTGAAAATTCTTAGCGGCAGCTAAAGCAATCGAAAACATATATTATACAAACATCAAAAATCCATTTATCGTTTTCTCTTTATAGTTTTTCATCTATTCTTATTGTTCAGTTAAGTTCTTGCCTAGAAAAACTCAATTCTCGACGTTTACTGGTCTAATGCGATTGTTTGATAGATTAGATAATTTCTTTTTTATTCGGTTGTTAGTACCAACTACAGATAATATGAAAAAGTTTGATTTATGCAATGAATTTATTAATCAATAATTTAATATATTATTTAGTATTTCTGTGATTTATTTTATCAGTATCGGTTTATAAAATTAGGTCTTCACAAAAATTGTAATTAATTATCAACAAAGTGTTATTAGCACGTTCTACATTCTACACTTGTATTTTTATTTTTATGTTATGAATTATTTACGATATAATGATATATAATTATTTCATTTTATAAATTATTTTTGTGTTTGGTATGGTCGCAGATAATAGGGAGGCGGAGTGATTTAGGGGGTTTGAACCTCACCACTTTTGGGTGTCCTGTCAACAACAAAAACAAGAGACGAAACAAGTGGGGAAAATATTTCGTGTTCGTCTGTTAGCATTTCCATCCATTAGCATTGCCCAAGTTTTGAGAATTCGTCCATTGCTGAGGGTGAGCAAACGTCAAATGCTAATTCTGCAGCATATACGAAAGATCTGTAGTTCCACATTTGGACGCCAGGCAAAGATTTTAAGTTTCCTATTTCAGGTAAACGAAATGAGGTTTCTCTTCATCCTTTCTCATCTTCGCTTGGGACAGGCAATGACGGACATTGGAGGAAGTTGCATCAAGACCTTGACTGAACTCGTTCTATAATAATTAGTGACATCATGTCGGCTATTTTGGGATCGATCATAAAAGTTTTGACGCTTGTCAAAAAAATCCAATGGGGGCGGGGGGTCGATATAAAAATTATGTACAGGAGGCATTTAAACAAAAAAAATTGTGATTGGATAAAATTTGACAACTATCTTTTGAAATTGCAATATGACTGACGACAGAGCATTTCCGGTATGATGGGGTATATAATGGGCGAGAAATTAAAAATGCAACTAGATTAAAAAAAGTAACTAGATTTAAAATGAAAAAGTAATTAGATTTGTAACCATGGAGATTAAAATAATATACAGAGCGATTTAGAAAAAAATGATATTTGATTTCTTTTTGAGGTTATGTAACTAGATTTGTAACTAAATGAAAAATGAAAAAGTAACTAGAGTTGTAACTATAGAGATTCTACGAGGGTCGTTATAAAAATAATGTACAGGCTCGTTTCAAAAAAATTTGAATTCAAATCTATTGAAAATATTAGCAGCAAAATTAAAATGGGGATTTGAATTTTTGAGGTTATGTAACTAGATATAACTAGATGTAAAATAATCGATATAAAAATAATATACAAGAGTGAAATTAGATATTACCAGGAACGATATAAAAAATAAAATATTCTTTGCTGTTTTAAGAAAACAATTGGTTTTAAAGTAGATTTATACATATACATATATATAACGTCGTAAGCACTATTATATATCACTTACTTTGAGACTCGAGTTTCGGGCGTGGGCCCATTATCGAAGTCATATATATAATAGTACTCTATAAAAAAGATTAGATAAAAGTGGGTGTTAATATAATTAATAGTCGTGCGCGACTTTTAAATTTGTATTATCTGTCAATGTTTTCAATGAAAGCTCTGTAAAATAATTCTAATATTGGTCTAAACTGTATGGCAAAGCATTAAAAAATAAGATATAGAGAGTTGCTCCAATAAACTAAAGCTTTTAATCTGTTAATCTATATATTCGTCCAAGAATCAATGAAACTGTTCATCTAAATCTTTCTAACTTGAGTGGAAATTACGAGTAGTTATCTCTTAAGTAGCGGAATTTTCATTTAATTCCAGTTTAATTGCCATCTTAAATATTTATGTAAAATTGTTTTTATCTTTCATAATATTAACATGACGACCAAATATACTATGACCTAATAAAATTCAGAGATCTCGTATAATGGGTTCAATGGGATCAGTTATCTGAATGTTTTTTTAGACGTCGTTTCTAATTAATGGAAACCAGTGGACGAAAAGAACAGTTTTTGTAATAAAACTGAAAAGAACAGTTTTTGTAATAAAACTGTTCTTTCTTTTTGTGAAAAAACAGTTTGTCTCAATTATGTATTTTTATTCAAAATACATCCCTTCCGCATCAATACACCGCTAGGCACGTTAAATCGATGCTATCATAGATTTTTTCGTTTTTGTTTTCGAAATCGCTTCAATAATCCCCATCACGGCTTCTTGGACTTAAAACGTTCCTTTCATGGCTAGATTAAGCTTCTGAAATAGGAAATAACCACACGGAGATTAATCGGCCTTATACAGGGAGATGTTGAAGCACACAGACTTGTTTGTTCGCCAAAAGTTCACAAGCAGCGACGGTCTTATGAGATGGTGCATTATCGTGCAAGAAAAGCCAACTTCCCGGCGCTCGATATTCGGGCCTCATTCGAACGATTCTCTTCAACAAACTCTCCGAAACACTCAGCTAAATTCTCCGTTGACATGTTGGTCCTGTGGAAGTATATTAATTAATAACGAACATTAGCATAATTTACATAAAATATAATACATGTGAAAAAAAAAACTAAATGCAATACATAAACATAAGCGCTTTTAAAAACTATCACTAACACATTTTAAGTTTAGAAACCAGAACGAACCTTGTCATCCTACCCTATCTTTAGCATTAACTAAAACCTGTAACCTTCCTGATCAATGCATACCCTCTGATTGTTCAACTTTATTCTTTCATATAGTCCCAACCCATCACATTCGTTCATTCAATGCTCCCATTTTTCATCCTTTCTTCCACATACTCTACAACTTTGTCCATCGTCATTCATCCAGTACCTGTTCCCTCTCTCCTCACTTCCACACCTAAACCTTTTCTCAAGAAATCATCGATTTTATATATCTTGGCAAATCTTCTTCCAGAATCATATTTTCATACCTTCTGTTATACCTGCTCTCCTTACTTCTCGCATCTCTACTCTCTTGTACCTGTTTAATCATCCTATCTTCTTGTTCAGTCATCACTTTTCTCTCATATTTTACCAACATCTTAACTCCTTTCATTCATATTTTATTTTCATCTAATTCCTGTAACACAGTCTGTCCTGGACTCGATTTTTCCACACTCAGCATCCTCTTTAAATACTTAATTCGCATTCTTTCTGTTCCGCCCCCCCCCCCTCTCTCTCTTTCACACCTCTGCCTCGTACATTACAATACTTCTTGCACATGCATTGTATATAATTAACCTCATTCTCATTGAATCACTAAACTTCAGTCCCCATACATTCCTTAACCTCTCAGCTGTCACTAGCTTTTCTTACCACGATTTTCACGTGCTATAAGTACATATAATATTTTTAGAGTATAATATTTTTAGAGCCGAAGCATAATATTTTTAGAGTCCTAAAGACAAATCAAAATTGTTTTCTCTCTTGACTACTGGAAGCGCAATTTTTTCGATTTCGGGGACCCTGGGGATTTCCGTGTAGCTTTTTATTTGAGGTCGTAATTGAAGCACCTTCTCATCGCCAGTTACAATCGATTTCAAGAATGTGCAGTTCCGTCTAGCTGTTTTAAGAAGGTTCTTGCAATGCATTTTTAGGTCCTCATTTAAGGCCTGAGGAACAAATCGAGCACAGATTTTCCGTTTGTTTAATTCTTTTGTCAAAATTTCGTGAATCAGGTCTTTGGTCGTATTTAATTCCTCCGCTATTCATCTTCTTTCCCTTGCTGACCTCTCTTTGTATGATATAATCCTGTGTAACTATGTTGTCTTTTGTGCCCTTCATTTTTCTGAACGCTTTTTCGCATTTTTCTCCTTCATATTCTTTTCCCACCGCGCATTTAAAATTTTTGTAAATATTTTCACTTCCCTATAACTTCGAACATAGCTTCTATCACCTCTCTTTTAAACTGGCACAATTTCTCTTTGCTTCCACTCCTCAGGCATGTCCATTTTTCCCTTCCATACCGCATTCATACTCACTAACGCTGTTATATCCCCCCTCATTCATACATTCACATACTTCAACTGGAATGCCCTCCAGCCCTACAGTCGTTCCAATCTTTATTCCCTTGATCACTTCTTACATTTCTATCGTCGTAATTTCTTCTACAGTTTCCCCCACATTTAACCTTACTACATCTTCCACTACTACGCCACTCTCTTCTTGTCTTGCAATGTGATATTTATGTTTAAAACATGTTGGCGTTTTAAACATAAATTTCACATTGCTCCAATATTTGAGTCAAAACATAATTTTGTAACTCTTTAAAAGCAGCTAATAATATAATGATTTTAAGAATGAAAAAAAGAAGTTATATTGAATCCGATGTTATAATTAGGCAACATTGCTTTTATTTAGCAAGTGCGAAAAACATAACCGTGTTCAATACCCGAAGAGTATGAAAACATGGAAGTGGGGATATTACTATCCGAAGCATATACGTAAAAGATATATAGAGAATGTAGCTCGGTGCGATTATTGATTGGTGGAACTGGCAGACAGGCGATGGTAGTCTGCCGCCACTTTTACCTTCAAACCTCCGCAAATAACAGAGTTGTCGAATTTACATTAATTTCTATAAAATTACGCTTTAAATATTTCCAAAGCTGTTTGGAAATTTCTATAAAATTACGCTTTAAATGTTTCCAAATCCGCTTGGAAAGTTTTATATAGTACTGCATCTATTAAGAAAGCAGTGAAATTTAAAACAATTATTCCATAAATAAATACTTAATATGTGTGATTAATTTTTTTTTTCAATTGCTTATGTTGGGCTTTGTTAAGAAGCAAGCCAATATATTAACAGATATGAGGTTATGCTTTTTATTGTTTACATGTTCCAAACCATGATCACTACCAGAACATAACATCCATATGAGGATGTTCAAAATAAAAATTCTATTCTAATAACCATTATTTTAGTTCTACCTGGAATTGTTATTTTCAACATCCTCCACTCATCATAGTACAGAATGGATATTATTAAAGCAGGATCGTCATTTTTGCTTTGACTACTATACTGCTTTTCTTATTCTCATAGTTTGTAACATACTGCTCAGCATGAGTTCTTCGGATGAATTAGAAATTTGTTGATCTTAATATTATTTTAATAAAGTACTCAAATTCATATATGAATAAACACAAAAATATATGTACTCAATAACAAGGTAATAAAGATATTGTCACGTATATTTTGGGCTGAGATGGTTCTCTCCGACGTGACACTGGGGAGCTAGGATTTTTATATGGGTACATAGCAAACTTAAAATTATAATTTATCTTTTAATCTTAGACGCACATTGATCTTATTTGACCTTTTGGAAATATTTTAAATTACCTCGATATATAAACATGTTACCAAATAATCTTAATTTAATTCATTTGTCAAAATCATGCTTAAAAGAATTATTTAATTTGTTATCTAATTTGTAAATACCACTAGACACCATAGTATATCTGACAATGCATTCTAAAAATATTTATTTAATTTATTCCTGACACTACTTTTGTTTTAATAAATTATATTTTAAATCCGAATTTATTTATAATTATTATTTTCATATTTTCACTGAACTTTTGGGCATAGCTACTGGCGGCGGATGCCAAATCTTAATGATACTTACAATGTGATGTATCGCGTTTTTATTTGTTTTCGATTTCCCACTAATTAGACTATATAGAGATATATATGCATATTTTTCATTTTCCTTCGTATCTAATTAATACGTATACCTTGAACACCTAAGTGTTCTTCCCTCTATTACGTGATCTCGATCGATACACTTTGGCTTCATGCATAACTCCATGTAAAAGCATTTTATTTAAGATTTAATTACTTACCATAGGGTATACTTTATAATCAATAACCAATATTTATTTCTGTATTTTGATCATAAAAACGGATTTATGTTACCCAATGACCGTACATTTCTTTAAATCTTATATAGACTTAAAAATTTTCTAGTTTCTAATTATCTGGAAGTATTTACACTTTATATGTATCTAATGCTTAATTTTTATAACATCAACCTAATCAATACATGGTCAAATTTTCACGTTATAATATGGTTTATTGTTTGTTCTTAATCTTTATAACTTCATATGTACGATTCGATCCGCGATTTTAAATTGACTGACAATCTACAGCTTCAATTTATAATTCAAAATTTTGTTAAGATGATTCGATTATCATCTTGCATTATTACAATAGGAAGTAAAAACTGGCGAACTAGTGATAATTTGGTTTCTGATATTATTTTGTTCTTCTGATTGGATTGTGGTTTCTTATCTGCTTCTCCAGGACGTCGGTAGAATTAAATGGTTGAATGGTGTATGATTATCGAAGATTTTGTAGATTGTTCTAGCTGTTTAACTTGGCGACGATATGAAATAGTTAGTTAATGGTGTGACATAAATTGTTCAAGACATGATGGATGTAATTTTTATCGGAAATGGAATTGATGCACTAAAAATTTAGCAGAAAAGAATTATGTTGTATCTATGTATACTTGATCTGATGTTACTATTGATTCGAGTTTATTTTAATTTCTATTTAATAAAATAAGCGAATTGCTACTGGCGCTTACTTTGATGCATATCAAATTCAAGACCGCGATTTTTCGCTCATGGTTCAAGAAAATAGGTTTACTCACTTACTGGTGAATATTGCTGATCGAAACTTGCAAATGAGCTCACTCGAAGACGATTAGTACAAGACCCAAAATGTTTCTAGGTTGAGTGGGTCCTTTTATACTAGATTAGCTCGCAAAAAACTCCTCTCACGTGTTGCCGGAAATTGTGCCATTCGGTTTAGCCAGCGGCTAGATAGGCGTGGCTTGAAGGAAACTTCTGCTACACAATTTTAGGTAGGCATTGAATTACGACCAATATAAAAATTTCATTGGTCCGTTGAGATTTTCGAGGATCAAACGTGCATTATTTTATTGACGAGAACTTTTCCAACGTAGACCCTGGATGATAAACTGAACGCATTTATGGGTGAATGCGAATCCAATTATGCCCGCTCATGGTTGATATATATTATGAATTATTTGGGATTATAAGTTAGTGGTTCATTTGTATACAACCCACTACTCTTCATGGGGTCATAGTTATATAATGGGTATGAGTATATAATTAAATTCAAAATAGATACTTTTGTACTTTACTTTTGAGTTATATTTTGTGACTGAATGTAACATCTCATCAGTAAATAACCGACATATGGAAATTTAATTTCAGGACTTAAAGAATTCAGTGTCTTACGTTAAGACCTGAAAATTGTCAACCAATTTGGAAGAAACTGAATAGAAAATTAAGATATTATACGGTATAAAATTTTATTCATTTTTGAGATAATCCATGCTATTTCCTAACACGAAACCACGGAACTTGCGAAAATTAGCATAACGTATGTATGCCAGCATGTCAGGCAGTAGATAAGTAATTCAGCTGCTCTAGGCTAAATATACTTGTATCTTTTTATTATATCAATTCGTTGTTAGACTATTCGTTTTTTGAAATAAATTATTTGGATTTATTAATATTATTCTTTGGTGAACTTCACAACCAACTTATTATGTACATTTGCGCATTTTATTGGTTTTCTGGAAGCTTCATACCGGATTATCATTAATTCAATTAATTATCAATTGCAATATGCAATTCTGTAATAGGTCATTAATTGAATGAGAAATCCTCGAATGTAATATAAATTGACTAATCAAATCGAATTCAACTCTTCAGATATATACAATTTAACAAAGAACCAATTTTCCAATATTCTGTAGGTCGTTAAGCTTTTCACCCTTTTGTGCTTTCGACGAATTTGACTGGATAATAGTTCAACGCATTTTAGCAGAAGGCGTTTTCAATACAATGCTTCTAAGATTTTGGTGGCGTATTTTAGCAGAAGGCGTTTTCAATGCAATGCTTCTAAGATTTTGGTGAAGTAGGACTACTACTACCACCACTTATACTTTCATTAACAAAATAGAGCAATTTTGATCCTTAAATTTTTTTATCGGATCACTAAATAATTTTTGATTGGTCGAAATCGTAGACTACCTAAAATTTTCTAGCAGAAATTTCCTTCAGGCCACGACTATCTTGTTGCTGGGTCACGTAAAGTTTCACTGGTCAGTCGATCCGTCAAGAGCAGTTTCTTCCCAGAAAATTCCGCATTAAGCGAGCCATTCAATCTAACGTTCCTCAGGCGCATTTTGGTTCTTACACTAGCTGTTATCGAGTGAGCAAATCCGCACGCTTCCGCTAGCTTAAGCGCGCAATAAAATCGCACTAGGGAATCAGATTGTCTACGAACAAAATCTGATTCCCAACGAATTGAGCGTTACCAACGAATTGTTTATTTTCAATTGCAAGATGAAAAAGTAAAAACTAAAACTTCTTTAAACATCTTAGTACCATTGGTAACATGCTACTAAGATGTTCGATCATGTTGGTAACAAATTTAGTTACATTTGTTTCAGAGAAATTGTGGGAATATATGTAAAATTTAAGTTTTCATTATAATTGCAAGCACGCAAAATACTGTTTTAGCTCTAGAGCCAAAAACCAAAAAAGAAAAAGTGTAGTGAAATGTATTGTAGGAATTAGTAATATTTGTTAATGTTAAAAACTTTAAATAAGACATGTTAGTTCGTTTAATTCGTATAGTATAGTAAAGTATTGTATTGTGATTATGATCAAATGTCTATTCCAATACAAGTTATTAATATTATAACTAACGTTAGGCGGGGACTCCATTTTTGCACTAAAATTGTTTTGTGAGGAGTGGGGCTCAAGATGGCGTTGGTAATGCAGATTTCTGCGTCGTTGCTTGTCGGGGAAGTCTTCTGCGTCGGGAGATGTCGTTAGTTGTACACAGCATGGTAAATATGTAGGCTGGTTAAAAGGATCTTTTATTCTTGTATCTCACTTATAATACATATTCCTTGTTTTATTTGCCATCATTCCACCCAACCAATGCAGTTGTTTATAAGCGTTTTGGCTATCCCATACCCATACATTCCTGTCTCGCGTTATAAGTTTACCATCATTTTACAAAGGCACTCTTCAGTAGTCTCTATGCCTTATCATTTTTCTTTCAAGTCTTATTAGTTTCATAATCTCATTCATATAACTTTTATATCTATAAGTTTCGTGTCGCATAATTTTTATGGACTAGAATCATCCGTTGTTTAGACTTTGATCTGTTTAACTCTACTGAATATCAATTGATTATTTCTAATGATAGAAATGAGAGATTCATTATAAAACTGATGAGAAATCGGAAGGCTTAGGGATTAATTCAAGCGCCAAGTCGCTCGAGTCAGCCGGGTGAGCTTTACAGCTAGCGATCATGTTCTAACGATTGCGTTGTGTTTTTCCTTACATAATTATCGTTTAAAAACTTTATGGCTCCTTTCTTCATTGTTTTATGTTTTATTCATTGATTGGCGCTGTACGACTACTTTTAATTTGTTACTAATTTTGTCCTTGTTTGATGATTCCTTAAATAATAACAAATCTGTATGCACCACCTGTCGTAATTTGATCCGGTATTTTCATATTTCGTGCTTCAAAGAGATAAAAATGATATGCTTTAATACGAAATTACACGTCATATAAATTAGGTTTTATTCATTTTCATATTAAGGCAGTTTTATTTAGAGTTTATATCTTTTTTAATGTAGGTTATCATTTCATAACATTTTTTTTATGTATTTTAATAGAAGTATGTTTTAAAAAATTGTTATGGGTGCAAGCGTCATACTGCCATTTATGTGCGAAATTACGATATGCGAATAATATGGGCAATGCTGAAATTATGATCAGTAAATTTTTCTATTTGGATAGGAGAAAGTTTACTTCATTTTGGTAGGGACTCATATTGAATATTCTGAATGTAGTGGATTATAAAATATAATTTTGACATTTTGGGACAGGGAGGGAGGGCTCTTTGTCAAGTTTTCTGTCCACGTCGAATTAAGACAACCAAACTATTTATGCGATTTTCATTTATTGTTAATTTATCCACCAGTTTGGGTGTTGTAAAACAATAATTTGACATTTCGTAATAATATTGTGTCAAACTGACTTTGAAGTGACAGTATTGCCTTAAATTTTAAATGTACCAGAGCTAACATTGGTTGGTTGACAATATCTTCCTTATTGAATATTAAATAAATTTGGCGACCGGTTTTACTTTTAAAAACGCATCGTTAGGCGATAATTTAAAATGACATTAGCGATATAATAACGGAGGTATGATTATGGATAGCTGGGGTCTGTTATTTGACAGAACAAAATTACCAAGTGCAGCAAACGACAAGTAGTTCTCTGATATATCGCTCTGATATTATTTGCATTAATGCTTTTTTTAAACATCATTGGTTGGTTGATGTCTGCGGTCAGTCGCTTGTAATAATACAGATTATAGATTTCACTCAACTATTTACTCAACTATGGAACAAATTAAGTACATATAAGTACAATAACCAAATTACAAAACATTACACAAAGAAATTTAAATATCTCTTGCAACCTTATATCGTAAACTCACTTACAGCAAGCAATTAAATTACAAGTTTTTTTCAGCTAGATACTTTGATTCAGGATATTGGAATGTCTAGCCTAACTCACTAGAGGAACATATATAATAGGGAAGACGGGATTTTTGCATATATAAGGAATACCCCACGATTGCAAGGCAGAATTAAAAGTAAAACTTAGTAGTTCAGTTTTGTGCGCGACGCTCTTTATAAAAATGTCTTCGACTTCAATTGATACTAGAATGTAAGTTTTAAATATTTAATATTTTCTTTAAATTATGTGCTAGAGGGGTTGATTAGGTATTAATTTAATAAGATGGTGAACTTATAACTAATTTCATAATTCAAAAACCATCTTTTATAACAATGTTATTTTGCTGGAACCAGTTATTTAAACTTAGAACGGTTATTATATTACTCAAATTAAGCTTGTATTTGTTACCCTTCAATTGATTTAAGTATAACTAACTAACTGATTTCTCTACATTAAGTTTGGTAGTCTTCATTAATTGGAAGAAAATTGTAGAAACAGATTGCAACAATCAGATATAATTTAGGAAATATTTCAAATCAACCTAAAAACACATTGTAAATGACAGTTCGCTCACA
>WYDF02271488.1:0-18003 GCA_009867245.2 Adranes taylori | reverse complement strand
AAACAAACTATATATATATATATATATATATATATATATATATATATATATATATTACATTTTCATCTTATTATTTTATAACATTGCGCTATTAAATTTTGTTTAGGTGTTTTTAATAAGATAGAAAGAGTTTTACGTAGATACAATCAAATTCATTTCATTGGCCTATGTGTAATAGTTTCTGAGATACAACTAAAAGTTTTTTTTTATCTAAAGGTTGTGTTCTATTGAAAATAGAAAGATGTTGAAATGTGAAACGGTTGAAACCACTTTTTTTGATTCGGGTTACTGCAATACTTCCTAATATGATAGATAGCAGATCGAATGTGTGCCGTACACGCTCATATAAACTTGTATTTCGAAATGTAGATAATTCCATACGAACATAGTATCAGATTATCGGGCACGAATATCTAAATATACGGTGGGGTTATTAAGCTTTATGACTTAATATCTATCTGGTGCGGTTTTTAAGACTTGTCTTTGCCTATTTCCGGAATTTTTATTTTACGAAGCCAACTTTTGCGATATAAAATATAATGTGATATTTACACTAATTTTATTTATCAAATTTGCTTTGAATTTATTTTACATTTTGTTATAGTTTGGATTTTATATTCATGTGTTTACTGTATGTTGTATAAATCTATGTTAGTTGAAAATGAACATTGACCCAGTTTATTTAATCAGACTAAATTCAAATTATCTATTGACGTCAATAATTGGTGTAATTAATATCAAAATTGATATTAATTACATCAATTTATATTATTTATTTTCATTATTAATCATACATATGTGTGAAATTAATTTGTAAATTATTTTACTCTCTTTATTATTAAACTGCGAACGTATCATTTTAGCAATGTTTTTGACAACAAAAGGCCAAAAATCAATAGAGTAGTTTACAGTGAGCGTGAAAAACATGCAAATATCACGTGAAGGTTTTTGTTAGATAATTTTCTAGGATCTTAGTAAAAGCTTTACTCAACAACACTACGTCGAATCACTTGGTTCAACTGTTGATAATGAAGTATTATCAGATATGGTGCCTTGTCGTGGTGAACTTCTGTCAGTGATGACTTTCGAGATCAATTAAAATCAGTTCTTTAAACAATTGATGCAACATTATGATTGAAGGGGAACGGCATGTATGTGAGATAAAGGCATGCTTGGGCATATCGAAGACTGCAGTACATTCGATTTTGTTTGAACAGTTAGGTGTGAAAGACATTGTTCCCGTTTAGTGATATGGCTAAGGGAATCGTTTGGCAACCCTCGTATCTTAGAAATGGATAAGCAATAACACGCATTCTATAGGAAAATTATAAATGGGCTATCCGCGGATATTAAAGTTCAAATAGATAAGGTCATATCACGCATTATCTATCCCCGCATTATAGTATATGAGACTCATGTTTGGATCAGATCGAGGCCAGTAAATTACTAGAATTAGGTAGACTAAGTATAGATCTAAGCTCTGTAATATTATTCGGTCAGTAACTAAGAAACCGTCATTCGTCCAGAAGCGTTTTATTGAGTATTTAATAAAATCAACAGTCTCGAACAGTGTGACTCTAGGGATACACTGGTGTGCCATTGACAAAACAACACGATGTCGCTTGATAAAACTATCAGTGTAACCTGTGGGACACACTGGGCTGTAGAACATCAAGAGAGCACCTGTAGGGGTGAAAATACTAGCCTCGAGCAGTGGGACTCGTAGTAACCCAATGGGCCGGTATCCCCCCGGAGTTGGTGGGTGACGATAAGGAAGTGAGCAGGCTTACACGCCTCGAGCGGTACGCGGGGCGCACTGAGCTTGTTAAGTTATATAGGGAAGCCCAACCGGTTAACTTATGCCGAGACCACGAGTGGAGCAGCGACGTACCCGCATATTCTATGCAAACGCGTGCGTAATGTAAGGAAATGATTTCACCGAGGAACTGAAAACTGCATATAATATAGTAACAGGGGATGGAATTGTAGATTAATTCGTTTGAATCAGAAATTAAGCAACAATTAACAATAAATTGTTTGGGTTTTTAAGATGAACCGAATCGAACAAACGATTTTCTTTCTCGAAGCATTTCCAAGCAAATGAGTTCTTCGGTTGTATTTAGTAGCTACCCCTTTGCTTTAGAGAATCGAAGAAAATTATTGTCAAAAATGAATGGCCCGATTTATATGCTATATGCTAGTATTGAGTAAGTAGAAATAGTGATATAAAACAATGTTAATTTTCCGTCTACGAAAAGTGCGCAGACGGCTAGATGTTACCCTAATTGCCCTCTATCCGCGGACGCAAAAAGCAATTCAATTCTTTTCATTCGAGTTCAAACCTTTTCATCAACTGCTGTTTCATACAACATAATATATTATTCATATATTTGCTAATGAACATGGTATAAAACAGCGTTGCCAATTTAGTAAAATTATTTTTAAAGATAAGTATGATTCTATTTTTATACATTTTAAAATAGAATAATAGGTATCCAATTGTGCTAATAATATGAAAAACTTCTTTCTTCAATGAGATTTTATATCAAGACAAATATAAAAATAAATGTAAGCATGTGTGTAGAGGTCTATGGATGTAATTAACATCATACATTCCAGCATATCTTTAGAATGCCTAGACTTACAACCAGATTTGATACACTTCCGACTATAAACTTATACAGTAATGTAATAAACTGTAGGGGTCAGACGTTCTTAAAAACAGGTAGTCAGGATAGAAAGAATGAAATCTAGGTATTTATAAGCATTTAGTTATAAAAACATGAAGTATGTTTAGAAACATCTGGTATTGATTTAATTATTTATAACAAACAAATCTTTTAATTATTTAATCAAATTTATATGAACGTACAATAATTCCAAGAAACAATTGGCCCATGAAACAATATTTAGATTATAAATCTCCTTTAAATGTTATTGCGAATAGATTAAACGGATCTTGAAACAATATTGAGATTATAAATCGCAATATTGTTAGGAGCATTAACTAAATTGTTCAAAATTAAGACTGTTAGTAACTTGACGGTTTTATTTGAGACCCTTTTTCTCGGAAGTTACTGAACCGATTTAAATCAAACTTGGTAGACTTGTTATTTTAGTAAAACTGATCCTACTGATTAAACGGTTTTTAAAATTTTAAAAATAATTAATTTAGAATCTTTAAAAGTTTTAACCTTTTTCATGTTTCTTTGAAGTAAAAAAATTATTTAAAATTAATCTTTTTAAAAATACCTCCATTCAGTGTCAGAGCAAAGCTGCTACCTACTATTAAATAAAAAAAATCATTTTCCCATCTTTTAAGAAATCTATATAAAAAAAAATTACAAGAGAATAAAAAATCTAGAATCATATTGTCTTCAAAATTTGTTAATGATTTTATTATCGTCAAAAAATAAACATTTATTAAATCGTCAAAAAATAAAGCGAAATCTGCTTGGAACCTTGTTAATAGTCAACGAACAAAGAAAATCAATCCAAATGCTAACGTAATGATAAATGCTTTTGAGTTTAACTCATACTTTAATTAAATTGCAGCAAAACTAATCAATAATTTACCACCCACAATAGTCCATCCACTAGACTATTTCTCTGAAGTAACTACTACATTTAAATTTAGAGAAGTAACATATGAAAACTATGAAAACAGTTTTCAAGTAATGATATGAAAACTGAAATTAATAAACTAAAACCGGGAAATTCCCTTGACATTTATAACCTTCGTATAAGCATGTTAAAAAATGTGAAAAACCATGTTATAATCCCAATAACCAAGATGTTTGTTTGATTTATGTATTAGTTCTGGTGCATATCCAAAATGTCTGAAAATCAGTAAAGTTGTTCCTGTATTTAAGAAAGGTGATGTTAATGATCTATCCAACCACAGACCCATATCAATTGTACCCGCTTTGTTCAGAATATATGAAGGAATAATGTGTAATCAATTATCTGAATATTTTGAGGTGAATAATATATTGATGCTGTCTCAATACGGATTCAGAAAAGGAAAGTCCACAGCTGCCGCAATTAATAACTTAGTTGAGTATATAGCTGAAGGATTTAACAATAATGAAATAGTAATGTCTAAGTTCTATGACCTAACTAAAGCGTTTGACTGTGTCTCTCATGAGATTCTTATTGGAAAATTTGAGAAGTATCGTGTGAAGAAAAGAAGCTTAAGTTTAATGCAATATGAGGTGACGGAAGAAGGATGGACGAAAGAAGAAAAGCGGTACAGGAGACAAACAAGGAGTGAAATGAATGAGTGGAATGAAATAAATAGTGACATTAGAGAAGACGAAGTGAAAGAAGAAATTGAAATATAAAGTATGGGGGAGTATCTGGTCCAGATAGTGTCGCTGTGCATGTGTGGAAGTGCTTAAATGAGGACGAAGTAAAAGCGGTAACAAGGTGCATGCATGAGATATGAGAACGGAAGGAAAAGGAAGGTACCAGATGAATGAAAAAAAAGGAGAAATGATTCCAGTGTATAAAAGAGGAAATAGGAAAGTAATAGAGGGATAACGATAACAAATATAGTGTATAGGATATATGCAAATATAGTAAATAGGAGTTTGGATAAAGAGATGAAGGGAAAAAAATATTATCGAGTACGCAGGTTTTGTGAAGTGAAAAGTACAATGGATAACATAGTGACCCTAACCTACATTATTAAGCAGGAGATAGGAGAAGGAAGGAGGCTGGACTTGTTTGTGGATCTGACATCTGCGTTCGACAAGTTAGAGGGAGAATGTTTAGGGAAGAGGATGAATAAGGTTGGACTAAATAAAAATTTATGGATGAATGTCAAACGGTTGTATGAGGACACAAGTGTACCGGCAAGAGTTGGAAGTAAAGTGTCAGGGTGGTTTAATGTACATGGAAAAGTGCACATGGGATGTCCGCCTAGTGCAAGCCTATTTAATATATACTTGTCTGATTTAGAATCGACGTTAAATAAAAGACAAGGTGGAGGAGTGGTGTTAGGAAACGAGAAGATATGGTGGCTAAGCTATGCGGACGACATTGTGGTAGTAGAGAGGAAATGAAAGAGATGATAGTAAAGTTATATAGGTATATGGAAAGAAGGGGGCTTGAAGTAAATGCGGGAAAATTGAAAATAATGGTACTGAAGAAAAGGGGAAGAGAAAGTAAAAGTGATTGGTTTTGAGATAAATGATGAGAAAGTGTGTAATGAATGTGTGGAAGTAGAAGTTTGGTGACTCGGTGAAGATGAGGTTGATAGTGCTAAATGTGTGTGTAGAAAATATTATGATGTATGGGGCGGAAGTATGGGCGGTAGAAGGAAGAATAGAAATAGAAAGGATGAGCGCGAAATACATGAAAAGGATTTCGGGTTTGGATTAATGGTCTCCTATAGAATTTGTTTTCAAAGACCTAAATGAGTATAAGTGCTGGGTGAAGCGAACTAAGAAGCTGGTGATATATGAAAGTAAGTTATTGACTAGTGCGATTGATAGAATTGTCAAAGAAGAGAAGCGAAAAAGGTGATGTGAGGAATGAATGGGCGAAGGATAGAGAATAAATTCAACTAAATAATGGTTCACATACATTCATTTATAGCTGTATATATCTATCCTTTTTTATCTTATTCAAATTATTGCAATTTCCTAGATTTTACAACGGACAACAATGGCAATATAACACACAATAATGAAAATACATTAAAATAAAGTTCTGCTCTTGTTTAGTTATATTAGTTTGTATCCTGGCTAAACAATAGTCCCAACTAGTCAAGATTAGTTCAAGAAGTTTGAAAAAGTCCACAGCAATTGAGAAGGCACCATTTTCGTACGTAGTCTGGGTTTGCCTATTCTTTTATATCTCTATTTATTACTTACTCAATGCTAGAAGCCATAGATGAAAACAGAAAAACCAACCTAAAATGTACCTTTATCTACTTTAGTGTAGCTTTAGCTTCATTGAAGTAGAGAAATGTAATTATTGACTATTTTGTGTTTTCATAAATTCATACTCAATATTCCAACTCCAAAAAATATTTTCTTGTTCACACTCTGTCCCAGGCAGATGTGGCAATCGCCGCTATACGGAGTTCGGAGTCGTACGATTCTCTTATTCAATCGTATACTATACTACAAGAATTATTCTTTTCAACAATTAAAACACATTTTAAATAAGAATTATACAATAGAAACTTAAGTTATAAATAATAAAATATTTTTTTTATTAATAGTCACCTGCCAAAAGTATAGACGTGAAAACGCATTTAAATTAATGGATCAGATTTTTACCATTGCCTTCGTTTAACATGGTTCATTAGTTTAAATACGTATTTCTTTTGATACTTTTGGCAGGTTCACTTTTTCAAACAATTAATATTAAAAATAATTTTTTATCTATGCTTGTTTAAAATTTGTTAAAATTGTTGAAAACGATAATTCTTGTAGTAACTTATCCACTTGAATAGGGGAGTCATACGACTCCGAAATCCTGATACCTGTGTCGCATTTGTCTCAGACTGTGAATAGTAAAAAAAATATTTGATTTGGAATACTGGGTTTGATTTTATATATCATGGCTCCTCCAAATCACTCTAAAACATCAAAGAAAGATTTTATATTTTGTGTTTTTACTATTTATGATATGTCATTTATGTACAAATGAACAGAATACTGTAGAATAAATGAATAGAATAGGGTCCAAGGATGAAATTCCCTTGTAATTGGTAATATATTACAAATATAAGACGTTGTTCCGTTTTTTATTTTAACTTTATGAGTAACCACGTTCGACTATTTATGAACACACATTATTTTCTTTTAATGTAGAGGGCGTATGATGAAGTGAAAACTAAATGTTTTCCAAGAGCTTTGGTTGTCATTAATCCAGGCAATCCAACCGGTCAGGTGCTTTCAAAAGAAAACATACAAGAAATTATCAAATTTGCTTATGAACGAAAACTGTTTTTGTTCGCTGATGAAGTCTATCAAGACAATGTATATGCACCTGGTTCACAATTTCATTCATTCAAAAAGGTAACCATTTTTTGTTCTATAGTATTATAAATTGTTATACAATATATACATATAAAAATAAAAACTTTAAACTTTCATAGCTTGAAGGTATTTCTATGTTAGGTTAGGTGATATAGAAATATTAATTTATTAATTCTGACTCACCAATTATGACTTTTAAAGTAAAGTGAACATATGTTTATATTAATATAGTAAATATCTTTATTCACGTTCAACGTTATAGCTACTCATAAATAAAATTCGTTCGCATAGTCGACAGCAATGTATTTGTTTACTCAAATTTGATTACATCTGTCGACGTTTCGCCCCCATTGTTTCGAGGTCATCATCAGGACTAAAATCAACCATTAGATTGTGTTTATCTTTAATTTTAAGTTCAGTACTGTTAAGTGTAATGATCATTACTAATTGCAAAAAATCGGTGGACCTTCGGCCCTTATCAATTCTATAAGTAACTAAATGATAAACTGATGTGCACTTAAGTTTATCAATACATATGTATAAACTGATGTGTACTTAAGAATCTTTTGTTGTTATATATGTTAAATAATCTGAGATTTCCTTAATTATTGTGATCAACAAACCTTATCAATTATCAAGCATATCACCATTAAAAAGTCTTCAATTTTGTATGTAATGTTATATAATTACTAATGATCATTAAACTTAACAGTATATATTAATATCAATTGGAAGTGTATTTTCTTCACGATTTGCCACTTATACTACAATTGGTAGATTGCGACTATGTAGTTTCAACCCTTTCGGTCATCTTCAGGTATACAGACTTTAATTCATGGGGAGCTGTGTGGGTTCGGTTGAAGCAGATATACTATTATTGGGGTGAAGATAGTGACTATATTAGGTCTACGAGGGATTGGATCTAATTATATTGACGATTAAATCGGAGAGAGTCAATGACCAGATGTACGGAAGCAACGACAAGCGGACAAGAGTATATTAAGATGACCTCGAAACTATGGAGTCGAAACATCAACAGATGTAAACAAAGTTGAGTAAATAAATAAATACATAGTTGTCCAAAATTCGAACAAATTTTATTTATTAGTATCTCTTAATATACTATTTTCAATGATAGGTGATGATGGAAATGGGTGCACCCTACAATCAACATGAACTAGCTAGTTTCATGTCATGCTCGAAAGGTTATATGGGCGAATGCGGCTTGAGAGGCGGTTACGTGGAAATAATTAATATGTGTCCGAATGTTAAGGCCATGTATTTGAAAGCAATTAGTGCGATGTTGTGTCCGACAGTTTTGGGACAGGCGGCATTGGATTGCGTTGTAAATCATCCACAGAAAGGCGAACCAAGCTATGAATTATGGTTGAAAGAACGAACGGATGTACTAAGTTCACTGAAGGTAGGTCGTGTCGTTTTTATCTATAAATATAAATAAGATCTATAAATATGAATATGTTTCACAAGGGAAGAAGACTTATAATTATATGAAACTCCAGCTTTATCAGTCAAATATTAATATAAATGAACACCTCTTTAATATGTATTCTCAAACTGTGGCCGGAGCAAGAACAAAGTTGGTAGAATTACAACAAACTATTTGCAGAACTGATTATGATTTTAGTGTTTTATTAGAAATTTGGCTTTCTTCCGATCTCATAGTGAACTGGAATTATTTGATTATTTATTAGGCGGTGGAACTCAGGGTGAAAATTGAGGAACTCACAGGGTCAAGTTGTGTCTCGGCGCATACAGTTTTCGTCTGGCGTTTCTTAAGGTGATGACCCCTCACCTCTTTTAGTTAATATTTTTATTAATGATCTTTCTTTTACATGTTCAGTTTTTAAGCGATCAAACTTTGCAACTGATGTCAAAAATTTTGCAACTAATATCAGATTATTTTTCAGAATGATTTAAATTTATTTGTCAATTGGGATGTTTTTTTTTTGTGAAAAACAAAAGGAACGGACCACTTAATGAATAATTCACCAATCTCAGAAGTCTCCATTATCAAAGGTCGTGGTGTTCTTTTTTAATTTTCATCTTTTGTTCAAGGATCACATTAACATGTAGATTAAGGGCATCAAAGTTATTAGCATTTTTGTTACGAACCTCTTGTGGTTTTAATATTAATTCAATTAAAACAATTTTTGTAGGAATTGTAGTGAATTTCGAATTGGCATTGTTCATATTAACAATAATTGTGACTTTATATTAAATAATATTTAAATTTCGACACGCTTGAAACGCTTATAAAAATTGCTGATGTCTTTTATACACCAATTTTATCTAATACACATTTCCTGTTAGAGTTTATTACAACGAATTAAGTGGACTATTTCCTAATCGTTAAGAACCTTCAATGAGTTTCGATTAATCATGCGCTCAGTCTTAGAAATGACCTCTGATGTCAGATGTCCTTAATCTAACTTAAGGTAGATTGCTCATTGAAGATATGGAAGCGAGAAACTTCCAGGAAACTTTGATATTGACACTTGATATCTAGAATTCCATACTACTTGTTACATTAAGTTGTATATTATTTTATCTGATTGTAATGATTGTAATCTGATTGTTTTTATTTCAGTTGCGCGCAAAAATGGTAGAGGAGGCTTTCAATTCTATGGAGGGTTTCACGTGTAATATTGTTCAAGGTGCAATGTACGCTTTCCCACAGTTCAAGCTACCTCCAAAAGCTATAGAAGCAGCTAAAGCTGCGAAACAACAACCAGATGTATTTTACGCTTTCCAATTACTAGAAAATACCGGAGTATGCATAGTGCCAGGTAGCGGTTTTGGACAAAGACCGGGAACGCATCATTTCAGGTAGGAATTGAGATTAATTACTTATTTAAAGCAAAGTAATGATTGATCGTTTGTACGAGGAACGTTGTGTAAATTTTGTAGTTTATTCATTCTTTGAAGCTGCTTTTCGAAGCAGTGATAACAGCTCTTTAGGCATTATAAACTTTCTGAGCAAACATGATTCTTTTTTTCATCGTCGATAAAATGAAAAACTTATACCGAACAGCAACACCATGTCACTATATGCAATATAAAAAAGCAAGCAATAATTTTTTGGCGACATTTTTACCATGGATGGTTTATAAATTTCTACATCTTATAAACATCGGTTTTGTCCCGGGATTATAAAAACATATCCAAGATTCTGCATACTGTATTTTATATTTGTTTATTTCTATTTTGATGTCCTATTTCTTCTTCCTTGAAATTTGTTGTTTTCTAATGCAAATGCTCCTGAAATTTGTTATAAGAACAGTGTTCTAATGCTGGAATTGTAGACTTTCTTTTTAAATCGATCAAATTTTTATAATTTTTTTTATTTTAGAACGACAATACTGCCTCAGCCAGAGAAACTCAAAGAAATGCTAAATAAATTTAGAACTTTTCATGAAGATTTTATAAAGAAATACAAATAAAAATGTTCAACGTTCTACTTTTCATTTTCATAATTTTTAAAAGCTATTGCAATATTTGTTCTTATAAAGACACTATTTTATAATATTTAAAAAAGACAGTTATTTTAATTAAAAAGGAGCGGCTAGTTCTGTTTAATTGTTTTATGTGATTGTAGCAATAAATAATAGTAAACATTATTTTTAATATAATTTTCATGCAGTATAAGATTTCATATCTGCAAAATTTTATGAAATTGATATCAAAGTTAATATTTCATTATGTCAACATTTCAAGAGTATAAGTTAATTGGTTTCAGTCAATATATTCTGTGATCATTATTGCAATGCTATTGTAAAGTATCAATATTTAAATATCCATATTTGACTATTTGATTTATTAACGTACTTAAATTTTCATACTATACGCAATACGTTAACTAAATTTATTCTTTTATTCTGAACATAGTTTTGTTAATTTTTGTCACAAATTAGAGTTATATATACAAATATAATATTAAAATTTATTTATTGACGAAAGAATACAGTTTTATGTACAATCATAACTGATTAAACTTATTTTAAATATTTGATTTTTCTTGTGTCAAAAGGATCAGTTCATAGTATCATTGAGTAAGTAATAAGTACAGATTTAAAACAATGTTAATTTTCCGACTACGAAAAGTGCGTCGACGCAGAGATGTTAGCCCAATTGGTCTATGACGCTGACGCACAAAGTAAGTTACAGTTCCATCCTTTTCATCATATAGGGTTCATTTATTTATCAATAGACATAGTGCATGACTGCGTTGCAAATTTGTAATTAGTAAAATTATTTTTGAAGATAAATATGATTCTATATCTATAAATTTTAAAATAGAATAATAGTTATCCAATTGTGGTATAAATATGGAATACTTATTTCTTCAATGAGGTTTCATATTAAAACAAATATAAAAATAAATTAAGCATTTGTGTAGCTGTCTATGGTTGTAATTAGCAGCATACATTCCAGCATAACTTTGGAACTCCTAGACTTAAATTTGACACACTCACGACTATAGACTTATACAGTAATTTAATAAACTGTGGGGGTCAGATATTCTTAGAAATGGTAGTCAGGTTAGAAAAGAATGAAATATACTTGTTGCTAATCATTTAAGAAACATGAAGTATTTTTACAAACATCCGATATTCATTTAATTATTTATAACAATAACAAAACTTTTAATTATTTAATCAAATTAATATGAACGTACAATAATTCCAAGAAACAATTCGCCCACGAAACAATATTGAGATTGTACATCTCAATATTGTTAGGGACATTAAAGAAAGTATTTAAAATTAAGACGGTTAGTAACTTGACGGATTTTCTTTGAAATCTACATACCGTTTTCTCCGAAAAACAACCGATTTCAATCAAACTTGGTCTTGTTATTTTAGTAAAACTGAGGCTAATGAGTAAAGTGTTTTTAGGTATTTTAAAAACAATTAATTTATGATCTTTAAAAGTTTTTCATGACCTTTTTCATGTTTCTTTAAAGTACAAATAATTATTTCAAATTAATCTTTAAAAATCCCTCCATTCGGTGTCGAAGTAAAGCTGCTACCTTTTATTAAATGAAAAAAATCATTTTTATATCTCATAATTTTCTAGAAAAAGGTAAAAGTGTTAAGAAATCTGTAAAAATATTACATGAGAACGAAAAATTTAAAACCGTATTGTTTTCAAAATTCTTCAAGGATTTCTGGCCAGATGTCATATTTTCAATAACAAGTAAAATAAAAAAATACATTCAAAGATGGTTATATCTAATAAAAGCATGCTGTAGGAATGGTGATGGTCGTGAGGGAAGGGTAGAAGAATGCCGCCAGCCTTGTAGAATACTGCTGCGCTGATAGGTGAACACCAGCCTGATAGGTGTCAAAGAGGTGAACACCAGCCTTGCTCCATTGGACTAATTTTATATTAGCTTAAACTGATCGGAAAAATTTGCGGCCTACTCTATTTTGTGTATAATTGAATGTAAAATAATGATTAGTAATAAGAAGTCGTTTCAACTAAAAACTTCTTATGCACTTTAAGTTAAAAATTATGGGGATATTAAACCAAGAAGAAAAATGTGACCTTTAATAAAAGAAATCTTGAACCATCCGCTTTTTTAAGACATTTGTATGATGATTTACAAATTGTATTGATAATTTCCTTGCTGGTATAACGTCCTACACATGAATTAAAACCGTGTTATGTGCTTCAAGTAAAGCAGCACTTTGATGCTAATTACTTTAACCATTTGTATGCAGCTATCTGTATGCACTAGAAAAAAAAAAAAATAGCGTGGTTGAGGGTTCAAATGACTTAATTGTTTAGTCTTCTTTGTTGTAATTAAATATCTGGTTGACATAATACCACGATGCCTCATCTCTCCTACTTTTTCATTAGGACCTATATCGACTATAAAAAATACTTATCAATTACTATCTCGTCTACATAAGTAATGCAAGGATGGTCCCGTTTAAAAAAATGTGTACATTATAAGACTGATTTTCATTTCTAGCAAGCAGGCGCTGTTGGTCGAGAGAGTTAAGTCGTGGGATACGAGAGTGATGCTCCTCGTGAAGAAGATGTTGATGATCCTTTGTAGTAATCGGTGAAATGACGCCATACATCTTGAACCATCCGCTATTAAAGACATTTGTGTAATTTAAAAATTGTATTGATAGCTTCTTTGTTGGTATAACGTCCTATACATTAATTAAAATGAATGTTGTTTAAATAGAATATCTAGAGTATTCCTCCAAATTAGTATCATTAAAGGTTTTTAAAATTTAGATCGAAAAAGAAATAGATCGATCCAATAAAGTAGATACAGAAGTGTTAGTTTCATGCTTAAAGATTAATTTATCATGAAAAATGTCAATAGCTAACGATATCAGATCAAATTAATAAGACAGCCAAACTTTAAACAATTTAAGTGCAATGCAAGGTAGATCCTTCTTTAAAGTAAACAAAACAATGAAATATAATTATATATTCTATATTAATTGATGTTTCATACCTTACAAAAAGTTTAAAAACATTTTGATAAAAAACAATGTTCATTCTTGAAATAATATTGTGTCGTAAACTTATACGATTTAGGAAAGTCTGTATCCAGAACTTTAGTCAAAATAACTAGTTAGCAGTCATATTTGTGTATCCGATTTCTTTTGGAAAAATGATAGAACAAGTTCAATGGCTGACAAATATGGAAGTAATTCTACGGAGTTATCTAGAAGGAAATGAAGGGTACAAATTTCTACTAAGTAGAAGATTAAACCATGATCCACTGAGCAACTTACCAGAAACAAATGACCCCTTTGAAATAAATAATGAACAAGAAACAGTCAAGGGGAGGGGTATGTTGAGTCGCCCAGGCATCAAACCAACCTCTTTTGTCCCCCTTTCGCCGCCCATTGAAAGAACATTATATGTAGCAAATTTTTACTTCGAGGTTTTCATATTCTTGTTTTGCGTATCCTCAGACTTGGAATTGGAGATATTCGTGCGTGCTAAACACGTCGTGTGGAGAAAAAAAAAACATCACGGTTTCATCTTCTCGCAAAATTTGATTTGGTTCGATTTTTTTAACGTACGAACAAGTGTGTACGTTCCTGAATAGCAATGTGTGTACTGTTCGTTCGTTCAGTACGTACCTCATAGGCGCACTGACCACATCGATGAACTTTAAAGAATTTTTAAACGATTTTATTAATTTGTACAAAAATTATCGATGCCTGTAGAAAATTAAAGCAAAAGATTACTATGACCTGCACATACAGAATATCATTTGGTGAATAAATAATTGCATAAAGCATAAAGAATTGCTTGGTGAATAAAGTAAATGAAGTGGACGAAAATGTGTCAATGGAAACGGTGAAAACAAATTCTCTACAAGAGAACTAGAGAAGGCTTTCGTAGAAAACTAAAAACATTTTTTTTTTCAAAAGGGCGGGTGGACAAGTTTCCGGAATAATTTAGCTTATTGCTTGAGGTGAGATTACGACTGAAAATTTTAAGTTTTCATACTAAGTCTCTCAAGAGGCTTTTTGCTTCCCTTAAATATGTATTTTGCTTGGCTATTAGCGGTATTACTAGTTGCAACCATTCCAAATAGGTCGCTTCATCCATACGTAAATTATGCCAGTCTCCTTGTTCAACTTTTAATTTGCTTTATAAGGCGTTTAAACAAAAGCCTTGGCTTTATAATTCAAACGCCGATTCTTACACAATTTTGTACGATTTTTAACCTTGATATATTTATTGCTATTTATTTTCGCTACATATATAGTTCCCGTTACCCCTGAAAAAATCGGTACTATTATATTACATATTCCCTCTTTTTATAAATGTATAAATACTGTAAATAATATGTACTATTTGCGAACTAGTCTTTTATTCTACGATAAATACTAAGGTTAACTTATATTTGCAATTAAGTTTGATTTTTAATTACAAATTTTCACTATACACGAATTTTTGAGAAATAGGTACTTAAGAACGTAAAGTTGCGATACGTGAATCAGTTTTAAATAAATTAAATTGGAATGAACTAAGAGGATGAACTAATAATGTGCGGAAAACTAGGACTTATTGGCGATAAAGCTGGTTTATATCGTTGATAAGATACCTTTTATTGTAGCTTAAATTGTATACTTACATATTAATGTGTTTATATGTAAGTGTTTATGATTTAAGTAAAACTGCGATCTAATAATGAAAAATGAACTAATATTGTCGCATATTAATATACGGTCTATAGTTCCAAAAATTGAAGAACTTAAATTTTATTTTAACTCATATAATTTGGACGTTGTTTGTTGCTTAGAAACTTGGCTTAATAGCTTGATTCTAAACGATGATATATTTGTTGATGGATATAATGTGATTAGGAAGGTTAGAGGTTCGAGAGGGGGCGGCGTTTGTTTGTGTGTCAAGAATTCTTTTAGATATAAGGTTATCGACATTCAAACTAACCTTGGGTATTGATAAAAATAAACAAGATCAATATAGCTGTTAGTGTCGTATACAGAGCACCACACAGTAGTATGGAAAATTTCTTGAATAGTTTTGAAAGCTGCCTGCCAGAAGTTATACTTGAATGTGATCATGTGGTCTGTTTGGGTAATTTTAATATAAATTGGATGTAAGCAGATGCTTTGCTGACACAACAGCTTACTGAATTAATTGCGACCTTCAGCTTAAAGCAAATTATTGATTCCCCGACACGTTCGATAGGCATTAATAAAACTCATTGATTTATATTTCACATCGATGGAACGGGTTACTGGGGGAAATGTACCTATACATAATATGACAGATCACGATTTAATATTTTGTAAAATTCCGTTCGTATCAGGGGAAGCAGCCCAAGTTATTAGATCTAGGGCTTATACGTGGTTTGATTAAGTCAGTTTTCTAAAGACCACTGTATTACATTGTGGAAAAAGTAAATTTTTTTAATGATTGCCTTAATACCTTATTTGATTTTCACCTACCGTTTAAATGTTTTACAATTAATAAAAATAATTAGTCCGTGGTTGACAGAAAGCTTGAAACGAATGTTTCGTGAAAGGCAGAAGGTATTGAATAAATATAAGAAATATAAAACTCCTTACAATTGGAATACTTACAAAGTTATGAGGAACTACTGTACAGTAGCAGTTGATAAAGAATAACATGCTTATTTTGATCACATTATGCAAATTAATAATCGTACACAGGCTGTTATCGGTATCAATAAGTTTTTTGTCGATTCCATACCAACTATTGAGATGAACGCCAAAAAGAAAAATGATGGGCAACTGCGCTAGTTAATATTACGGATGACATTTTAATTGCAAATGATCGAAATCTAGTTACTGCCTTGCTAGTTAGATTATTATAAAACTTTTGATACACTGGACCATGATATATTTATGTCTAAGTTAAAATATGTTGGATTGGATCCGAGCGCTGTGGACTTCTCTAATTATTTGAGCAGACGTAGGCAGCTAGTAAAAATAAATTGATAAATCGGAAATGCTTAACCTTTCTAGGGTAGTTCCACGTGTCAGTTCTTGGACTTACTTTATATATTATATACATCTGATTTTGACAGGATTGTTAAAAACTGCATCGTTGACTACTATGCTGCGATACACAGCTTTATTTATCATTCCATCCTGAGGCCGTAATGTTAGCCAGAGCATGGTTGAATGCTGATATAGAATCAATTATTGAAACATCTAAATCTCATAGGTTACAATTGAACTTAAGCAAAACCGTACTATTACTATTTGGAAACAAATTTATTGAACAAAAAATAGGCTATTTTAATTTGAATTTAAATTCAACAATTGTTACACTCAAGAACGCTAAATTAGGCTCGTAATTTAGGAATTATTTTAATTTCAAATCTAACGTTTAGTACTCATGTTCGTAAGTTAATACAATCATCATATATTAAATTAAGATTATTATACAACCATAAACATGATCTATTGGAAGATATTAAACTCCTTCTATGTGACACACTCATACTCTAAGTTCAATTATTGTGACTTGTTATATGACACCTTTTTGCACGTAGTTTTAAGCGATGAATTCAAGTTATGCAGAACTCCTCTCTGCGATATGTGTATGGCATTAGAAAATATCAGCGCATATCTCACAAACTGGAAATAGCTAAATGGTTAAATATGCAAAATAGAAGGCTACTACATTGAACTGTCTTCTAATACAGTATCAAGCAGAATGAGAAACCTGAGTATCTATACAACAAAATAACATACAGAACTGATGTTAGGAATAAAGGTCTTTTATCAATTTCCAACCATAAAACAGCAATTCAAAAAGGGCTTTTCGTATAGTATCACGAAGATTCTAAATGATATTCTTTTAAGTATTAAAAATAGTAGTCGATCTAGTTTTAAAACATATTGCATAGAACACTTAAGAAAGAAACAATTAAATATTCAGTTATGAGTTGCTTTTGTATTTCTTAGTTGTTTTTCTTCTGCTCTGGTTCATTTCATACCATAATTATATTAATCTTTCTTTTGTTAATCTTTTTTATTTGCTTGCTTATATTATTTGACGTATGTTTATCTACCTGGTATGCTGTAAGAATAGACGGTAGTCTGAGATTCTCGACTACTGAACCAAACTATATTTTTATCTCTAGATTTTTATGTAAATTATGCTAATTATGTACTGTGTATTTTGCTTGGAAATAATAAACTTTCTATTATTATTATTATATAGATTTATAAGGATCAGCCTGGAAATTTATTTCAAAAATAAGTCAATAGGTGTATCGTTTTTATTTTTAAAACAAAATATGTACCATTAGATAAAATCGTTCATCAATTTAAATAAACAAACTATGGGATTCCCCTCAGGAACTATACACAGAATACAGTCTACAGACTACAGAATATAGTCGACAAAAATCTTTTATCTCAAGAACGCTGTTGTAAAAACAATCTGTTCATAAACACAAATATTGCGTTGATTAAAAAATGAGAAAAACGATCTCACATGCAAC